>JAFFST010048279.1:632218-659923 GCA_022414735.1 Noturus placidus | reverse complement strand
GTTGAAAAAGTTTGAAATATCCAATAAATTTCGTTCCACTTCATGATTGTGTCCCACCTGTTGTTGATTCTTCACAAAAAATTACAGTTTTATATCTTTATGTTTGAGGCCTGAAATGTGGCAAAAGGTCGAACGGTTCAAGGGCGCCGAATACTTTCGCAAGGCACTGTAAATAAACTGAACTTGAATTGAATTGAAATCTCACCTCTAGTGAAAATGAAGATTACAGATCACTGAAAGAAACATAAATAATTTTGTGGCATCTGAGTTGAACTCGAAGAAATGAGTGGCTTAAAGGGCATGGAAAAGTCACAGATTTGGAGAAAATAATAAACTATGCCATAGGGCAGCATAACAAAATACGAAATCACAAAGATCCTTTACATGGCACCAACTGACGTCAGATGTCATCATTAGCGAGCCATTAATTTCTTATCCGTTGCTTTTTGTTGCTTAGACCCACTTTTGTGCACCGGTTCCTGATCAAGTCCACTATTGAGGAGCGCATGCAGGCCATGCTGAAAACAGCAGAGAAAAGGTGAGCATATGCAAAAGGAGGTGTGTTTTATTAGTTGTCCAATTTCATTGGGTTAGTTTGGTGTATATAATAATAGTGGTCATTTTTGCCTCTAATAATAAAGTGTCTAATGCTATGTAACAAACCTCTAGTCACAGTGCTACAGCCATGAAGCACTCGGAGGCATCTGTGTTCACAGTGGCTGACTTGGCTGAGCTTTTCACTGAGGACAGCGACACACTGGAATGAGAGTGGTCAATCACAGCCTCACAGTCTGGCCAGTGAGCACCACAACCAGCAAGAAGGAGCAGATAAAAAGGGACCATTACAGCACTAATCAGTATACAAGCTCTCCACTGCTCCCCTCCACTTTGCACTTTTAGATGCTAGTTCCAGTGATTGTAATTTAATTTATTATCTTAGTGTTATTTTATCATCATATTGGTCAAGTTGACAAGGCTTTTCCACGTGTGAAATTCTGTCCTAAAACAAACTGCTAGCTTTAAAAGCCTGTTAGCATGATACAGACTGCAGTTCACTGTGGGTCAAGGACAAAACAGCAACAAAGGTGCAGAGATGAGCCTCATATGTCAGTGGACAGGTTCTTATGGTAGAGATCAACATTTTGGTATTTTTTAAACTTAATTAGCATAGCTTTTTTCGATTAGGCAGAGAAATATGCCTCTATGTACATATATTGATCAGAGTGGTCTGTTGTAGCATCCTCAGTTTCCATGCATTATTTCTGACATCATGTACCACTGTTGAAAATGAATTTATGAAATATAAATAGAGTAGTACTGCCTTTTTAAGCATTGTTATGATCCCAGTGTATCTGTTGTAAGGATGTGAAATTTGGGACCAGTGGCATTTTGTTTCACTTTTCCAGACTAACAAGAACTGTAATGACCTCTTAGTACATTCATTTCTCCTGGTTAACATGTCACACCACTAACGTTTTAATAGAAATACTATTTTTAGTTTGTGCATCCAAAAGATTCACAGCTTAAAAGGGTTTTACTTTCAGCCAAAGAGGATGAAGTCATGTTTTATTTCTGTCAGATGTCTACGATTAAGTAAGGTTAAAAAGAATTGTCTGTTAGTTGCCTGTATAATCACTAGTGCAGTGATTGCACATTCCTCCAGAAGTGTTGCAGTAGGTGATGTTTGTCAAAGTTATGAAGATGTAAAATGTAAATTTCTCAAAGAAAGAAACCACCAGTTTTTACAACTTTTGAAGGGTGACATTGTGAATGGTCCATGCTAACATTATTAGCTATTTGCAAGAAATTCAATGTCCATAAAACTTTTAGAAGTTAGAAGGTGCAAGCTACATTTTGTTTCTTTGCTTTGCTTCAGTTTTCTTTTTAAATCTATAATATGTTTAGTTTTTTTAATACATAAGCAAGGTTCCGCTTTAATGAAGCCAGAGCTTTATACATGGTTCTATGTATTTCTCCCATTTGTAATTGTAACCAATGAATATAGAGTGCAGGCATGTGGTTCAGAAGAAAACACAGATTTATTCCAAAAATGTTAATCACATCTCTTAAAGAAAAATGCTTGACCATAAGTTAGCATTATGAGAAGCATCTCTAAACTGAATGTGGGTAAGATAAACTAATACCCTCCTTCCCTCCTGCTCTCAGTCTTATGTCCAGGAATGTTGCTTCATGTAGTGGAATGATGTGATTTATCATGTTTCAAGGAGTACAAACTGTTGTAGTTTCTAGCAGTGTTTGTTTTACTTTGATAGAATTACTGGTCGTGCCACATTCTGTCTGTCCATGTGATTTTACGGTCACCAGCTCCTCAGCCAGTGTGGCAGTGAACTGCCCTTGACTTAATGGCAGGACTTCTTTTCATGCAAAAGAGTGGGATTCCTGAAACAGTAAAACTTTAGTCATGTCCTTTAAAAACCTTGCAGACAAAAGCTTGAGGCAAAATGGGATACCACCCTGCAACTCTCCATTCTCTTTATATGATGAACAGAATCTTTATTGGCTAGTGGTTTGGGACATGGTTGTAAGGTGTCTGCTAAGTGGTCTGTCAGGAGTATTTTCAGTCTTACGGCCCTAAATCTACATGGTCTGTGTTACCTTGGATTCCCCCAGCATGCCCTATTCATGTGTGGAATCTCATTGTTGGTGTGGACATCAATTCAAGCTGGTGTTTTTAAGAGCAGAGGGAGGCTCCTAGTTCATTAGAGCTGTTTTTCGAGGGCTGGGTTTAGTGCAAGCGCAACATCTGCAGCTGGTTTAGGGTGAATATGTGAGACGATTCACAAATTTAGGGAAAGCTGAGATTTGGTATAAAGGTTTACCTGTAAAGAAGTAAATTATTTAAAAATGACACCTGCTTCACTGACAGTCTGGTGTCTCCTCACAATTTGGACGCTAATCCCAGATGTGCATCTCGAGGAAGAGGGTGAGATTGCTTTTTTTTTTTTTTTTAACAATCTAAATCTGAGTCATTTAAGTGCACATATTGAATATTTTTGCAAAGTAATTCCACCTTGATTGTTTTTATAATGAAAGTTTGATAATGGGGTGAGTTTGTAGGTCACAAATTAATACTTAGACTTTTCAGTTCCAGATTAGAAAGGCACTTATAGTTGTAAACCAAGTTCCAGATTATGTTTTATATGTAATGACGACTTCAACAAATGCATATATAACATATGCAAAGTAAATAAAATAAGGGGAACTGTGAATAATGAACATGCACCTGTTGCCGTACTAAATTAACTTTTTCCCCACAAATAGATCTTAATGAAACAGTCATATGTACCAATGAACAGATGCAAGTGACCATTCCAAATGCTTTTTTTCTCAACAAGGACCCCCCTGTTTATGTATGTATGTACCTCCTCAAATAATATATGAATGTGTTTTAATAGATGTTGTCATTTTCATTCCTTATGTGTAGTGGATATTAAAACCATGTTCTTTTCCTAATCCAGATTTGGGATTTGCACCTAAATGACCCAGAGTGTCGTGGCTCTGAGATTGGGGACGACTATGTTTTTACTATCAAGACTAATTTTACAGATTGTGGCACCGTCATGGTAAGCCTACAAATTCTGAGTCAATATATCATTTATTCTTTATGATCAAGGAAGTTTCTTTCCTTTCCAGAGGGAAGCTGTGAAAGAGCTGTATTTTCAATACATTTGTAAAAGTGTAGATACTGCAGATAGGGTCTTTTGAATTTGGAAAAATACTATTAATTTAGTTCAGTTATAGATGTTGTTTCTTCCTTTGAGTTTGTTGATTAGTGCATTTCGTTGTTACTGTTATCTCATGTTCAGTTCTTTGCATTATCTGTGACAAATATTGTAATTTAGAGAAGAAAATAATATATTTTGAGAAGTAAAACAGATAAAATCCTGATTAATGCACATGTATCATATGCTAATATGGTGGCTTTGTTTTCCCTGGACTAATTGTTTCATAATATGTAGAGAGGGAATGAGCAAGCGTTGCTTCTTTCCCTTCAGACTGGATGGCTAGAGTGCTTTCAGAGCTTGAAGGGGAGGGTTAGTAGCCATTCTGCTTTAAATTACCTTGATTTATATGTAAATGATGACTGTGTTTTCAACAGCAGTGAATAGGCTGACCATAATTCAGTGTCACACTTTTTACTCCCTCTTTTATTCATCCCGTAGACCAACTCATACAGTTGTAACATTACCTGGAGGATGGGTTTCACCGTGGCAGGATATAAATCTGCACTTGAGAGTATGAGTATCATTGAGAGGCTCAGTCTGACTTGCAAAGCCAGCAAAAGGTTTACGTAGTCTCGTGTGTGTGTGATTGAGAGGAGCAGTGGTAGGCTTAGAAGGCTTTTCTTATATTGTTACTGGAAAGTGGTATGACAATAGATATTATTGGATGAGAGATTAACATGAAAAACCTTTTACTTTTGTACAAAAACACGTATATAAAATCTGTTTATAGGTTTGCAAATAAGAGCAAACCTTTTCATTGGTCAGTCTACCACCAATATTAATCTAAAACAAATACAAACAAAGCTATTACTTTCCCCTCAAAAGTAGGAATTAGATGGGAGGGTTTGTTGTTATGGTGAAGGAATAGTTTACAGACACGCAATAAAACTACCGGACAGTGGAGGAGATTAGTCTGTCCTTTTCAGTAGAAAAAAAGGCTGCTTTCTTTTATTTCTCATTCTTCTTACAACTATCTTTATAAATGGACTGAATCCTAACTATATTTTACTGTTTGTGTATGTGATGTGATGTTTTGTTTTTGTTTTTCTAGGCATCAGATGAGACTTACATCATGTTCACCAACACCATTCACAATAATGAAACAGACATCATCACTAGAAGCTACGTCAACATTACATTTGGATGTCGCTACCCAGCAAACTATATGGTCCAGCAGCCTAATGGAGAAAATATGATCCGCGTGGACATCAGGTAATTTATTTAAGGACACAATCATGCAAACAATGTTGTCTATTCTGTCTGAAGCTCCTCGTATCCAGACCATAGTGTGCATTTAATAAATATTTAATTATTGCTATTTATTTAGGTTTAAATGGTACTGAAATTTAGACTCATTTACTTGTTTTTCTTGCTGAACAAAAGAAGTAACCAATGGTAACTATGAGGATTATCTGAAGTGTTTGTGACAATATCCACTGAGTGTCCTTCAGCATCCTTCAGGAGGCCTTTTAACATTCTCTTATCTGCAGGACGATCACTCTGGACACAGAAGATGGAAATTTCTCAGTGTCCATGATGCTTTATAAAGATGAGGACTTTGAGGACAAATGGACCACTGTTCCCTCTCTAATGCTTGATGACAACATCTATGTAAAGGTTTTCATGGTTTGTATAAAAATAAGATGGATGTCTTGTAGCAAATTGTAAGCTATTGTGAATCTTCAAAGAGGCTATTTGATTTCTTTCTTTTTTGTGGCACCTGGGACCCACTTCAAATGAGCTTTTCTGTTGAATATTACATTGCAGTTGTATGAATAATTATCAGCCTCCTTTTCCCCACTTCAGTGTAATTACCTGGGTAATACAACACTGTCTGTGATTTAGTGAAAGTTGGCCATTGTTTATCACAGATATCTGTCCCTGTTAAACACTTTCTGCCTTGTCCTATGTAGGTACCTCACATGTACCATCTTAATATTTAAGGAATTTTTTTCTATTGTAGATACCTCTAACTTTAATTTCTTAAATATTTAAAACCTTGTTAGTGTCTAATTCAATCACAAATCGCGAAATGAATGTCTGACTCAATACAATGTTCCTTGTAGATTAGAGTAATTAATTCAATAAGTCATCTCACATGAGCAAATCTGAATCCAGTGATTCCATGTTTACTTTAGTTTATCAGACCCTTGGCTGATACTCTTGTTTACTCTCAGCCTTGTGGGAAATCTGATGACTGCTTGGAACAGTGTTTGCTCAATAAGTTATTGACAGGACTATTTGGAATCTCACCATACAGATACCAGCTAATCTCATGCTCCGAGTGGAGAGATGCTGGGCCACACCGAACCATGATCCATACAGCAACATTCAGTACACTTTCATCAAGGACAGGTTTGTGTACATATGTAACGTGTCTCTTCTGACCGGTTGTGTTTTGGTCAGAAGACCTGTTGCAAAGGGAACTGATAAGAAAACAACATGTATGACTCGTGTTCCTGTGACTGCAGCATTGGGCAGTAGGCATTTCACCACAACAGCTGTGCCTGCCTAAGTTTTATTTCTCTTCTTTCACAACTTAAAATATGCTGCCATTGACCATTGCCAAGATAAACTGTCTTTTAGGCCATATGTTTGTATGCATTATGTCAGTATATACAGTAGTACTACTATAATATAATCTCATGGTATATATTACTGAGTAAAGCCATTACTTTTTCTCATAAAAAAAGAATAAAATGCACAGTAATTTTTTTTTGTCCTTAGCTGTCCAGTGCTGACCAATTACCAGACTCTGGCTGTGATGAAGAATGGACGAGGCCCAGAAGCTCTATTCAGGATCCAAATGTTTAAGTTTGTAGGCAGCTCCTACAGAGACATCTTCCTCCACTGTAATGTCCAGATCTGCCACAGCAGGGCAGGAGCATGCCGGCCTGTGAGATCCCACTCTTTATGCCACTCTCAAATCACATGTTCTACCTTTACAAACACTACAGAAACTATTTCAAATGTGCAATTTGTAGTAGTAGATGAAATTAACAAGCATTTACAAAGTAAACCAGCTTTATATGCAAGCCAACTGAAATCACACCATTAACACACAATTTTCCTCCTTTTTTCTCTTGTATGGTGATACCACAGAACTGCTCCACTGAGGATGCATCAGCACGCACACGCAGAGACGTTGCTCTGTCCCACACTGTGTCCTATGGACCAATAAAAAGACGTGAGGTTCACGCTAACAAAAGCATTCTGAGTAAGTTCTATCTGCACTTCAGTGTTTACAGTTCCATAGAGGTGCATGTGATTTTGATCACTCGGTCAGTACCTTCCAACTGTATCCAGTGACAAACAACTCTGCTCTAGATGCAAGTGTGCCCCCAGTGGAAACCTTTGTGCTTGGAGGTCTGTTGGTGGTCCTGCTGCTCATTACTGGTGTGTTTGGGAGGCTATGGCTCAAAAGCAGACGGTCTTATCCTACCCAAGAGGCCCAACTCACCCTGTCCAACATCCACCACATCTCAGAAGTGGCCAGCTAAGCTTGGGTCCACAAGGAAATACCTCTCTTACACATGCACACAGACACAAAATTAAATATATATTCTGTATAGTGAGCATTAGAGTTATATGATGTTGTTTTAATAAACTACATAAATAGGTTTAGTATATACTGTATACATGTTTCATACAGAAGACTTTGTTTTAGGTGTGCATTTATTTTTTATTATTTAATCTGTTGCTTTTATGTGCTGTTAAATATGGTTAGGGATATTAAGGAAGTTAAAATACAAGAACTTTCATATACTTATTTGTTTGTGTTTTATTTTTTTTTTTTCTTTTTGTTTGTTTACGACGTCCTATATTTAATTTATGCTATAAATGCTGGAGTTTAAATTCACTCCCTGGGTTACTAACTCTTTTCCCTAATATTAAATCTCATTCTCCACCTCCACCATCCTGCAGTCACTAACAGTGCCGTTGAAATGGAATTTCACAACATTTGGATAAAAAAAAAAAAAAACAATCGGGCTATTATAATGTTTATTCTGAGGCTTGTGGCAGTTTGTTGATGTTCCACAACAGGTGTACTGACTCATTAAAAACGCGTGTTGCTTTGCCGAGGCGGAGCTTCATCGGGGGGCGGAGCTTCATCGGGGGGCGGCGCACCAGCGACACAAAACCCCGCCCTGACATACATATTCAATAGTTTTAAAGTATCAACCTGTCAGTGTAAATAATCACGAGAAGAGACAGCTAAAAGTAGTCAACTGTGTAAATAATACGTTTTGTGTCATTATAAAAGTGTTTTGAACTCTATAGTCATTAATTAAAAGTACGCCTTCCATCCTGTCGCGGTAAGTAACGTTACTTGAACGCTAACTGTTTTTGTCTGACTAACTTGTTAGCTAGCTAACACTGTTAGCCACATGTTGAGGACATGGCCGGGCTGCTAGTCCTCTGTTAGCAAGCACCGGCTCTCCAGGACACCACGAGGGCCTAATGATTGTACCGAATAACAACAGTATCAAACTGATAAGAGTTTCTATTGTCTCTTTAATGAGCGTTTATTGCCGTGTGTTGGGACAACGCAGACAGACAGCTGGCTAGACGCATAATTTGCCTAGTCAGTCAGTGGTTTAACTCGCATGCTGACCTGAGCTGGTGTTTGGTTTTACTGTGTAACGGGTCAGATGAAAAGTCCCAGTTTATAGAATAACCGGTGAGATTTTGGTTAAAGCAACCTGAGTATAAATTTGGTGTCGAAATAAAGCCGCCTGAACTGACGCGTTCCCGAGCTGTAAGTTTCGCAATGTTTACCCACTGCTGCAGTCACGTGTTGTGTTGAGAGACAAGATGTGGAGCCAGAACGAAGCTGTGTGAATGAATACCTGCACTGTGATCATTCAGACTGGAATAAAACATAAGAAGGGAGATGTCGAAGTTTCAGCTGCTTTTTAGGAAACTGTACACAAATTGAAGTTTGTTTATATTGAGGACAAAAATAAATAAATAAATAAATAAAGAAAGTGATTTGATTCAGGGCAAGTGAATTAATAATGGTTAAGATATCACTATGCTTTTATCTTAATAGATTTGGGTATTAGTTTGAAAGAGTATAAGTTACAATATAAAGTTGTAAAGTATGGATGCTTGTGCGTCTGAAGCTGATTTCCCAAAATTGGGATTATGGGGTAAAACATGCCACGAGGCATGGGGCTGGTTAAGCCTCTATGTTTGTTCTGAGTTTGGTAAGACACCCTTCACGTTCAGATTAGAGTTTGTTAGCAAGGTTAGAATCCTGCATTCATATCATATGGGGAATAATCATAGACACGGAGGAAACCTCTGAGTGGGAATTATGAATCAGAGTTTTGAGTGCTTTGTGACAGCCTTTATTTTGTTTTATTTTTTTCTTCAACCAAACCTGGTAGTGAGGCAACTGACTACATAAACATGCCGGGGTCCTAGAAAATAGAGAATGGCTTCCAGCTGATGAATCACACCACCCGCTTCAGTTCTGTTAAAGATTTAATAGAGATGTTTAATACAAACATAGCTACATGCAAATAGAGCTAATGTTAGACAAAACTACAACCACCCTTTATGATCTAGTCAACAACATTCCAGTCGGAATAACGAGAGGTTTTCCAATCCTCCCAGATTGTCCAACATGATGTATCATAAAATGATAAAGTCACAACTAGAAGTATAAAATTGTAACTGTTAGTAACTGCTGGAAATAAATACACACTTATCTTGCACAAAACAGTCAGTCTAGGAAGATTAATCTTTATTAGGAAGGGCGCTCGGCTCTTCACACTAAGTGCCTATGAAGCTATTTGGGATATCGATGGCAGATTTTACTTAGATCATATGATCAAGCTACACATAGCATTAAGAAAACTAATAAATAAACAAATTGATTATTTAATGAGTTTGTTAATTAATCAGTTAATAAGGGAAACCATCTGCGTTAAATTATTTCTTGCGGACTCTTAAACCTTTGGGAGTTTGATCAGTCCGTGCTCTAATTTGAGTGGTATCTCAGTTATGAACATAATCTGATTCAGTTTATGGGTAATGATCCATGCCGTGCCACACTGTATGGTGGAAAAGCACTGTTATGCAGCCTCATGTATAGGGAGTGTTTTTCATTGAAAGCTGTAGCTGCCCTTCTATAACAGTGTGTTTGGAAATAAAAGGTCATGTTTCCACTGTGCAAGAGGCAATGTGACTGTGCAACCTAAGAGGTGTTGCTGTTGTGAAATGGCATAACACAGATCTTCAGTAAACATAGGCTGAAGCATACTAGAGGAATTCTAGTTAGCTATCCATCCATCTTATAGATCAGAAGGAACTTTAAACATGAAGTGACTTGTTCTTATTCAGGTTCTCTTTATCTCCTCTTTGCAGGTAGATCCTGAGGCAAAGCTGTACTGAAAACCTCTTGTTACAGTTAATATATGTAATGGAGGAGTTACACATTCATTGCCAGAATTGTGTGAACAGAAGATGCATGGTAAGATTAGAGACTGGTGTTTCGTGTGACCTCATGGGCTGTCCTCTTGTGTGTGGGGCAGTTTTCCACTCGTGCAAAGCAGATGAACACCGTTTGCTATGTCCATATGAAAGAGTGCCTTGCCTAAATAGTGGTTTTGGGTGCCCCTTCACTATTGCCCGAATGAAAATGGCACAGCACCTGGGAATATGTCCAGCCAGTGTTGTTTGCTGCACTATGGAATGGAACAGATGGCCTGTTAGCTATGCTGATCGTAAATCCTACGAAAACTTGAGCAAGGACGTCTATGATGTTGAACAATTAGATATGGCGTTGGCCCTACAAGATCAGCGGATGTTACTCGAGTCTCTCAAAGTGACTACCAATGTGGCAAAAACAGTGGCTGAACAAAATGAGGAAAACGAAAGACTAAACTCTAGTGCAGAAGAAGTAGACTTGAAGAATGGACTAATTGAAATGGACGGGGAGACATACGACGAACTTTACATGGCGTCAGTGGAAACCAGCAGAAATTTAGCAGCAGCTTTGGACATTCTCAGCAGTGCAAACAAAGGTATTGACTTGATCATGGAAAATCTCAGTGGTAAGAATGTAGACAACAATGGGGCTTGTCAAAGTGGTATAAACGGGGCTCATTGTTCAAAAGAAGATCAAATTGAGCTAATGAGGGAAAGTGACACAGACTCAGAGTGTGAGTTGGGAGCTGTAGGTGGAGTAGACTGTGCTTTCCCAGTTGATTTTGATGAAGATGAGAATGAGAGGAGGGAGCAAAGTGCACTTGATGAGCCTTCTGATGAAGAGGAGGAAATAAATGGCACTGTGAATGTTGATGGACATGGATTTTTCAATGTAGAGGATAATCAAAATCATGTCAGACTTGAAATGCATGTGGAGAGACCTGTGGTAAATTTCAACCACTTTGCAGATGTCAGGCCAATGATGCCTTATCATTCCATGCCCATTGTAGCACGGCAAGAAGAGATGGCCCATTCACCCCAGTTCCCACTACCTCCACCCATACCTCTGCCTGATTTAGTGCAGAACAATGTTTTACACCAACTGCCTGTTGAAATTGAGGACCGGTGGCTGGAGCGCAAATTGCAGAACCTTCAAATGCTTAGAGGTATGAATGTGTTTACATGTAACGGGCGGAAGAATGTTCTGTCCAGTCCGTATTTTTTCCGGGCTAAGATGGAAGATAAGGCAGTGGACACTTCTGATCTAGAGGTTGTGGATGATCCAATATGCCTTCAGGGTATCGACTTGATCACTGCTGCTTTGCTCTTCTGCCTCGGTGACTCTCCAGGAGGTAGAGGCATTTCGGACAGCCGTTTTGTGGATGGGTATCGAATTGACTTTGGCACACAGACTTTTTCCTTTCCCTCTGCTATACTGGCCACCAACACCATGGTGGGTGACATCGCCTCAGCATCTGCCTGTGATCATGCCAGCCCTCAGCTGTCCAACCCCAGCCCATTCCACACACTCAGACTGGACCTGGTGCTGGAGTGCGTTGCTCGTTACCAGACCAAGCAACGCTCTATGTTCACATTTGTGTGTGGGCAACTGTTTCGCAGGGATGAGTTCTCCTCCCATTTTAAAAACGTCCATGGGGACATCCATGCTGGGCTCAATGGCTGGATGGAGCACCGGTGCCCTTTGGCATTCTATGGCTGCACCTACTCCCAGAGGAGGTTCTGCCCCTCCGTGCAAGGTTCTAGAATTATTCACGACCGGTACCTAGGCTCGTTTGGTGTGCAGTCTGACTTAGCTGAACGTCCAGATAAAGTCCTGCGCCACAATCTTTCCCATTGTGACCATCTCAGCAGCTTACCCTTTGAGCTACTGCAGCACGTTGCAAGCTTTTTGGATGGTTTCAGTCTATGCCAGCTGTCCAGAGTGTCCAATACCATGAGGGACGTTTGTGCTAGTCTGTTAAAATCTCGTGGTATGGTGGTCTTGCTTTGGGCAAAGACAAGACGTGCAGATGGATCTTTCTCATGGCAGATTCATGACAAGGCAAGTTATTTTTATATACATATAAATACACGGTGTCCCAAAAGTCTCCACACATAGGGGACTATTTATGCCAGCACAAGGTTGGTGGTGCCTTCGACAGTGGAAGTTTGTGGACGTCCACTTCTTGGGTGGTTTGCAACATTTCCAGTCTTTTTGAATGTGTTAATAAGTTTGACAACGGTGTCGTGTGTTCATGTACTTGCAATGTTTCATGCTAAAGTCTGTCTCAACCTTTCAACAGTTTCCTGATCCTGCCATGAGAACAATTTTAGTATGTTCTTTTGTCAAAGGCATTCTTAAAGGCTATCAGGAAGAAAAACAAAATCTAATATAAACTAGTATGAAAACTTTTGGAAGACATTTTGTTCATTTCTTCTTTATATAGAGACTTTTGGGACATTCTGTATAATAGTCTGAAAAAGTAAAATTCATGTTAGAATTTCTAAGTAGGATTATTCTTGTGTAACACAAGACTAATAAAGTGTTTTCCTTCTGCATGTGGAGCTTAGGTATGGAGATTTAGCACAGCCTTTGGAACAGTGAATGAGTGGAAATTTGCCAACATTTCCAGTATGGCTGACCACCTAAAGACGTGCAAGTTCAACAAGGTGGACCGTCGAGAGGAGGCCGTCCCTCTGCCATGCATGAGTCACACCAGAGAACTGACTAAAGAAGGTCGCTCAGTGTGCTCCATACTTAGGCCAGTCTTATAGGCCGAGCATAAAAGAAGTGTTCTGCTGTAATGGTTTTCAGTGTGACAGATGAGTGGAAAGTTTTCATTTTACAATACAGGGGCTAGATTTTGTTACTGTGTAGTATCATAGGAAGTAAATTAAGTACGTACATACTTACTTGCATTGAATTTTCTAATAAAACATGCTGGGTTTATTATTGTTATTTTATATTCACTTGTACAGATGGACAAAACATATATTTTTTAGGTTTATTTTAATGCATCTTTGCTTACAGGCATGTCCCTTTAGGACAAACACAGTGCAAAGATAAATGGTGATCAAAAATAATTGATTTAGGAATGTAATCCTGTTATCATTTGTTTTCAGCATGTTTGTAACTACAGACAGTTTAACAAAACAGTTTTTGGTTTTTAGATATACAATATGTAGCACTTTACAAAAGAACATTGAAGTTTACTTTTGAAAAATCTAATCGAATGTCACTTAAACTTGTAATATTTAGATGCTTAGTCATTACTGTCATTGTTCACTGTGGTTATAAATGTACACAAATGTTTTGCATAAAGCAGTGTATATCACAATCCACTTTATTAGAAACACCTGCACACTCGTGCAATTATCCATTAAACAAATCAGGTTGTGGAAGCACAGTGCATAGAATCATGCAGAGACAGGACCAAGATTGGACCACTGAAGATGTTTTTGGGTTATTTTCTGCACTGTTCTGTGAAAACGCGAGAGACTGTTGTGCTAAAAAAAATTCAAAAGATGTGAAATATTGAAATACTCAGACCAGCCTGTCTGACACCAGCAACAATGCCATGGTCAAAGGCATGGAGAGCACATTTCCCCCCCAAATTCTGATGTTTGATGTGAACATGAACTGAGTCTACTAACATACTGCATGATTTTATGCATTACACCGCTGCCACACGGTTGGCTGATCGGATAATTTCGGGATTGTACAGGTGTTCCTATTAAAGTGGCCTGTATGTCTTTTTTCTTTCTTTTTTTTTTTGACAAAATGAGCCGTAATGAAAGCCTGCTGGACAGGTTTAAAACGTCTGCTATTCGTCGGACAAATCACTAAACACGTGTTCAACACATTTCCAAGCGTTTCTCTAATGTCGCTCAGGGTTCTAAAGCTGAAAAAGTGAACAAGAATGAACAGCTTAAAGAAAGAAACATGACGTTAAGTCATATCTGTACTTGCATATTTAATGTCCAGTGTATAAGGCAAGAGGGGCTTTACAGTTACTGGGGTGTCAGTATTAAATATAGTGCAAAATGAAGAAAACAGGTATATTTTGGTAGAAAGTATGTTTTCACTTGATAGGTTTTGATTTGAGAAGGCTGATAACATCAGTCTGAGGAATTTGATATTGAACAGTTTAAATTATTAAAACATTATTGAGCAGTTGAAACATTTAAACATTTTGTTTGACATCCCTATTTATAAGCTTTTTTTATTAAATAGTTGAAGTGTGCATATTTTGTAGCGAATTGTGTATTAAAACGAGAATTCAGATTGGTTGCCAATAGATTTGCATGGGTTAGCATTTTTGTCTTAAATTTTGGGTATTGAATATTTTTGGTATGGACAAAACATTTTCTAGCATTATATTTAACATTTGATGTGATAATCAGATAGCAAATTGGCTGCACTTTTATGGAGATCATGTGATAATTTCTAACTTCTTATGCATGTGATGATTATTTGAGGAAATATCAGATTTTATTTTTGTGTATCATGTAAAACGTTTTTTGAATACACTTATTAAATGCATAACAATGGTGCTGATTCCAGGTTTATTTAAGTGGCAAAACTTATCAACTGTAAGAAGTTGTCTAATCTATAATAATCTATGTTATGAGCTAAAGTACTTAATTTGAGTTATCAAGCCCAAGGCCTACATTAGATTGGGTGTTTGTATTCAAAAACTTTCTGTTCAAAAACAAAGACATTTCTCCACTTATTTATACCTATTAATGATTTATTTTAGAGCATTTAAAACGAGCCCAGTACTTAAAGTCTAATGAAAATTGTTAATATGCTGTAGGGTGTGAAAAGCTTTGACTGGCATGGTTAGGGTCCTCAACATCAAGGGTGTTAATGAAGGGTAGTGTCTAGTTAAAAACTATTTAGCCGAGTAAAATTAAGATTAACGGTAAGAGTTGGGCGGTCACGTGACAAACACTCAGGTTTGAGAAAATACTGTGTGAATACTGCAGGATAATACATAAAAGCAATGTTTTTTTATCACCACTAGGTGGCAGTAGCTGTTTGATTTCATTTTCGCACTTTGTAATTTAACTGGCAATCTAGTTAACAAGGCCTTCAGGAGTTGAATCAGCAATGACAAATCTGAGAAATCAATATAGTATGCAGGTAGATGGCCTTTCAAACTGCTGTGTGACCTCTACAATAAACAGAAAGATTTTGCTTCATATACACAACGCAGCATTGAGCAGACTGTCAAGGAGAGCAGTCTGCCAGTGTGCATCTATTAATATCCATCCATCCATCCATCTTCTATGCCACTTATCCTGGAGCCTATCCTAGGGAGCATCGGGCACAAAGCGGGGTACACCCTGGACAGGGTGCCAATCCATTGCAGGGCACAATCACATACACATTCACACCCATCCATACACTACGGATACTTTGGATATACCAATCAGCCTACCATGCATGTCTTTGGACTGGGGGAGGAAACCCCCCAGGGAGCACAGGGAGAACATGCAAACTCCGCACACACAGGGCCACGGTGAGAATCAAGCCCCCAACCCTGGAGGTGTGAGGCGAACGTGCTAAGCACTAAGCCACCGTGCGCCCATCTATTAATATCATGTTACATAATTAAACTCTTAATTGATGAGGCATGAACTTGGAACATTTTAAGGGTTGCCATGGGACTCTTAAATTCTGAATACAACTCCTTTATTGAATGTTCTTCAGGAATGGGATTGAATTTTTTTAAAATAAATAGAGAAAAGGTCAGGGTCTCTTACTCTGAATAACATTACCCAGCTGTAATAAGCCTTCTTCTGTCTGAAAAGGGCATCCGCTTGATATAGCTTCAAAACTTTTTTCAAGACTCTTTGACAGTTCTGGGGCTAAATATGATATTTAGACTGTTAGTCAACAATAGATTGATTAATCCGGTGGATAGGCCGAATACGTGCTGCATGATGAGCCCTTGCAATTTCATCTGCTTAGGTGACTCACTAAAATTAGTTTGTGGAGCATCATGTGTCAGAGCTTGCTTGGCTTATAAACACAATACACATTTTCCGATTGGATTTCCTTTAAACAAGCATGAGGATTGTGATGAATTATTCCACTGCTTAAGATGAGAAATGTTTTTCTCTTTGACACTGAGAAACCGCTGACTTTCTTATTCAGCATCAGTCCAAGAACATATCCTCCAAATGACTGCTGAGTTATTAAATAATAACATCAGCAAACTTAAAAAAAAAAAAAAAAAAAAAGGTTTTTGGCCCTTCTAACTCTGCTCCCTAATTGATGATGTAGGACAATTTTTTATGTGTAAACATGATTTTCTGACTATTTCCTATTTGTATATTATTTTATATTCATTTTATACAATTCAAATCATTTTAGAATTCATTTTACATTGTGTGGGGCACATTTGCCATTTGCACCTCGGGGGTTCAGTTCCTGCTAATGCCCTGTGTGCGTGGAGTTTGTTCTCCCCATGCTTCAGGGGTCTCCTCTAAGTTCCTCCTCCAGTCTAAACACATGCATTGTAGTCTTATTGGCATCGCTAAATTGTCCATAGTATGTGAATGGGTGTGTGAGTGTATGCATGAGTGTGTGTGTGAGTGTGCTCTGCGACGGGTTGGCACGTCATCCAGGGTTTCTCCTGCCTTGTACCCCAAGTTCTCTGGGATAGGCACCAGGCTTCCCGGCGACCCTGTGTAGTATAAGCAGTAGAGAAAAATAGATAAATAGATTTTACATTATTGTATTTATTAATAATTTAAATAAAATGTGTGTCAGTAAAACGTCTGGCCGATGGAGCACATTCAGACAGGTTGAGTTTAGACTAGCTGTTTAGGTAGAAATGCAACAAATCTCACCCTTGCTGAAGGATGAAATATTCTTAAACTTAGATTTTCCAAATGATGTCAGAGATGGTGGCTGTAAAAGACTAAGACAGACTTGCTTGATATTTTAAAACCTGTAAAAAATGTATGGACTTTTATTTCATAGTATAATGAGTGTCACCAGGCAAAGGGAAACAAAATTAAGTAATCACTCAAGGAAGCGGGTATAAATATAAAGACTATATTATAGGCTCACAAACAAATCACAGAAGAATATGCCTCATTAATGATTAATGAGCTCAGTGTTAAAATGTAATTTTGTCACTGAACTAAAAAAAAAAAACCTTTTCCTTTTAATCAAAAAGCATAAAAGTATGGAGTTGTAATTTTTGAACTGCATGACATTCATAAACAGGTCCAGTATGCAGATTAATATATATGTGTGCGTGTGTGTGTGTGTGTGTGTGTGTATGGGTACAGTGATTGTGTTATGTTGTGCTGTCAAATACAAACATTAGTAAGCGGACTCTTGCTAAAACCAAACAAATCACAACATCTAAGCTCCAGTCAGCTGGACAGGTACAATAATGTTTAAAAGACACAATGAGTTTATTCTGGATCACACTCAGAGTAACATCCTAGTCACTAACACTTAGATCTACATTACTATAACAAATAAAATCTACAAATTCAAAATGCATTACTAACAGACTGAAACTGAATAAAATAACAATTTTAATCCGCTGGAATAGGATATACATCAAAATGTTTTGGTGAGATGTTTGACATCATAATAAGAGTTCATGTACATAAAGAGGCAGCATGAACACAGACAACATCACAGAATCTAAACAGACAAAAGAAAAGGGCTAGAGTTTATTCGGGTTTGTTCAGATGGATCTGCTGTGTATCTTTACTTCAAAGTCGCATCCGAAAACATCACCGGATGCCAAATCTGGAGCCTGATATATCCTAATGCTGTAAATAATATTTACAGATTCAAGAGATTCAAGATTCTTTTAGTTGTTGGGTGCCAGCATTATTGTGTAGTCAAATAAATGCAGTGACAGGGTACTTGCTTGTCACATCCTCCTGAAAAGTCATCTGTCTGGTGTGTTCCTGATCCCACATATATCTATGTCCTGCTGCACACACGGTGTTCCCTGAGGGGAATGTAGGGACATTTGGCTGCATGTATATTCTTCACTCCTGTAGACGCAAGACAGAAAGATACAGTGACAGTAGTTCTGTTCGGAGTTATGATTGTTTCGAGAGAAACAAAATGGTAGCTTCAGACTTCAGTGCCCTTTTCAGTGCTCTTTTCAAAGTCAAATTAAAAGTACAATAAAAAAATGCACACAGTCATCAGCTAATACAAACAAAGAGAAAAATACTCTTCCTGACTGGAAGCTGTGAAAGTTAATTAAACTTCTAAAGGGATATCTTTTACACACAAACTGGGTTATGGTTTTAGATTATGAGTAACATCTTTTAAAGATGATTAGAATGTTATTTATAGTGCAATATAATAAAAACAGAGGATTGTTGTCCTACTTTATAATTTGAGTTCATAATCTGCGAGATCTTGTACAGAGAAAGTATGGAGATTTCATCATGTATCACTGACACATTAGGGATTCAGTTTGCACTCAGCAGTGTGACAGTGAGCACCAGACTGGCATGTCATTAACCATGAGCAGAATCAATGAGGAATGAGTCACAATCTTCCTGCTCACAAATGTTTTGGTACTCACAATGTATCAACAGATTCACTCCTCGTTTAGGCTGACTTAAACCAAGTCGGTAAGAAATACATAATTGGTGAGATTTATTTTCGGTGAAAAAAGTGGCAGTAATTTCAAAGAAATTTGATAACAAAACTCCTAGGTCATGTCATGCGAGCTATCATTTTTTTCCCCTCATGTTTTTGTTCTAATTCTGAAAAGCTTAATTAAGGGTTCAATAATTAATGCAGCAGGATTGTAGAAACAATGAGCCCATAAAGGGGGTTTCTTTATATAGACATTAATGCCTCCTGAAAAATGATGCCTTCAGGCAAGTTTTCCTTTTCTGATTACAGCCACGTCCTGTAATCAGTGTACATGGTTAGATTCCACGTCCCCCGAGTATGGCTTAGGGCTGTAATTGGACACTGATTGCATTTCATTATTTCAGCACACTGTTGAAATTGATATGCAGTGCAACTAGGTATTACATTTTCTATTTGATCCTTCTGTAGCACCTGATTCATAATGGGTGGGGTTTTTTCCCCATTACTAACTACTAATGAGCACAAGATGATATGAGGAAATAAAATATCTGTGGGTGTAGATCCAGATTCGTATTGATCTGTTGAGAGATTGAGATGCGTGAAAACTGAAATAGTGGTGGAGAAAAACATAATTAGGCAAGATGCAGGATGTTTGCATGTGAAAAACTGGAGAAAAGACATGAGAAACAAAGGCAAATAACAATCACAGGGTTGCAGCAGGGTTTCTGCCAGGTTGTGTTTCTCTAACTAGGGCGTCATGGTTTATAAAAAAAAATAAAAATGTAAAAAGTGAATGGTGAGTGGATTGACAATAAAAGAAATGCATCATGATGAGAGCAGAATTGGGCCAGTGTGCAGGTGGTGTATTTCATCACTGCAGACTGTTAAAGTGTGTGATTAATAATGATACCTCTGATTTTCCTCCTGATTTCAATACACAAAAAAGGCCTCTATGAAATTTTTTTCTGATAAATTCTGATAAAATTTTTTTCTAAAGAATCATGCTGACATGAACTGATCAGGCCCTTCATACCGGATCTGCTGAGCAGCATATATGAAGATTTTGACATTATTAATTATTTCTGCTATTTCAGCACAGCAAAAATAGTAAAAATAATGTCATGTTGAAATCACCTCTACAAAAAGAGATACAGGAATTAACAGACTACTCTCATATGATAGTTACACAGTACAGTGAATAATTTCAGCTACATAGACAGCTGAATAGATGAACAGAGCTGAGCTTTATCTGTGATATGTATGTATAATGGGACATTATCTGTAATATATGACAATATATAGTGTGATGCTTAATGTGATATTAAGTCCTTTATGCTCACGTCTGATCAACGGTCTGGACCGGCAGGTATCCAAGACGTGGGTGTTTACTGAAGTATTTCTTAGAGCGAAACTTGTTTTTCAGCACCTTGGTAAAATCACGCAAATCTTCCCCAGAGGTGGTCTGTAATAATAAAAAAAAAAAAGTGTTACTCATAAACAAACGTCTTTTGAATCCACGTGAAAAGTTTGTGCATCCGAGTCTTCATAGTAAATGTCCTATACAAAAATGTACAGGAATTTACTGAGAGAAATATAATAATTTATTCCATTTATGCTTAGTAACACGGAAGAACCACTGCCTCCAAGGCATCACTGTGAACATCAAAGCTAAAACCTGAGGCACAACCTACACATTGCAGTAAGTACAATCATGAGAAAGCCAGCAGAAAAGATGGAGATGCAGAATGTGCACACTCAAAAATCCACATACCCCTCTCTCACTCTTCTCACTTACTGTACACCATCAATCTATAAATAAACCGTGCCCCACGGCTGTATTGTGTTTTCACACATTTTCATATGGGATGGTATTGAAATTGTCTTCTAGACTCTTTTTTTTTTTTAAATGTAAGAGAACACACAGATTGTTAGGCAAAATGCCATGTGCTCTCTCTCTCTCGAATCAGTCTGTCTTATCTAAACCGACTAGGTTGCTGAATTCTCTCTATTTAGTCAAACAATAATCCTCAATTTACTGATCAAAATGAAGCCACGAACAAGACAGAGAGAAAAAAATCCAGTTTATTGTTCTAAAACAACATGAGATCCCCTCGTAAAACGTCCCAAAATTTATCTAAATCCAAGCACAGATTCAATGCCCTATTTATGCCCTTTATCTTTTACTGATTCCCATTAAAAACTACTTCATGGGTTATAAAATACCATTAGAATGAACTGTTCTCATTCTGAAATCCCCTTAAAACACATTTTCAGCTATTGGATATCCCCTTATCTTCATGTTTTTGTTTTGGGTATTTTAAACATTTCCAAGGCCCTTACTGCCATTCCCACTTCCGGTAATCAAGCTGTGTGCATCTCATCGCCCGTGGTCCTGAACAATTTGGATATTTTCATCACTTCTTCATTATGGATGAGATATATTTTTATTATTTAATGTTATACATATTTCTTCTCTAATTCTAAGTTTGTTTATATGTTTTTTTTTGTGCTTCTTAGATATTCTGTGAGTATATGTGTGTGTGTGTGTTTCTCTTGAACATTTTTGTGACTGTGTGGGTGTGTGTGTGTGTTTTTCTCAAAACATCGAATGAGCGTCGTTTTTTTAAATTTTTTTCAATTTTTATGCTTTTTCCATATCATGTATTGATACCTGTTTCCTACATTATTTGCACCTGCTTGTACATGTATTTATGCGAATATATTTAAAGCGTTACCACTACTGTTTTATCTCATTTCCGTCCTTTCTCTCTGATCTCTGTCCAGCTGATCAACGCCCACCTGCAGCTGGACTTTCTCTCTCTCGGCTGCTCAATCTCACAGGCCTGGGTGAATATGTACTTCATCAGCTGGTTTATTTGGCCATCGATGTTACAGCTTGACAGGGTTTCCTTATTCTCCCACTTATCGTATCATTCCATCTGTGACCTATGTTCATGATTCCACTCAAACTGAAGCTCAAGTTTTTCCAATAATTTCTGTGGAGGGCTTGTTCATTCTTTCCTCTGATGATGATAGTAGCTTTTCTACAAACATATCATATGACCTTTCACCTACAAGATCTATTCCCTCCCCAGAATATGTGTATGATAGTGATTCTCAATAAACTACATACTCTGTTACCCTCGTGATTTCCTGTGTCTTAAATTTATTCCCACAGGTCCATGGCATCATGGACAGATATTAAATGAAAACCTGACTGTCTCTGCCAGAAAGCTTAAAATGGGCCATGGTTGGAACTTCCAGTAGGTCAATAATCGAAAACATACATCACAATCAACACAACAATGGTTTACTGACCACAAAATCAAGGTCCTGCCATGGCCATCCTAGTCCCCTGACTTGAAACCAATAGAAAACCTGTGGGGTGAACTGATGAGGAGAGTCCACCAGTGTGGACCTCGAAATTTGAAGGATTTGATTGTTGCACATCTATATTTAACAAAGCTATTATTCTGATAATCCTGTGTTGTGTTTGCAATTGTTTGATATCCATAAGTGCAGAATATTTTTGTAAAAAAAAAATTAACAAATGATCAAAAGGTCAAATAATAAAGACAATTTTTCACAGCCTTCTTTGCTCATATTTACCAGGGGTGCCAATATTAGTGAAGGGCACTGTATATCTTTTGTATTTCAATGGATAACATCATACATTTCATTTCCCTTTTGTTGTCATATTGCTGTCAGATGTTATATGTGGGCAAATCTGTTAGGGTCTCATTTTAGATGAAATACAATATATTTGTAACTGTTTCAAAATAAATAAACATGCACTCTAAGTGCCTTTATAAGAGCATAGTAAAAGCATGAGAAGATATGATGCTCACAGGGGTGCAGTATTCCACCATAGGATAGGTTAATTTGTGACTTCTAGTAGTTCTTCCAGAGAAAAAACATCTTTGACACACATCATAGTTGAAACGCTTCAGACTGCGATACCTGAGAAACGAGCATATTTTTAATCCACTATTACACTCAAATATACTGTAGACTTCTTATAAAAATATATCTTAGTAATTGCTTTAAGTACATAATCTAAACTAAATGAAAGAGTGATGTTTACAGATGTTCTTCCTTGATGAGTTTACCTAAAGCCCACTATAGGGCACTCTTTACAGATGTTACACTTGGCCTTGTGCTTGGCAGTCTCCGCTGCAGCCAATCTGTGCAGCACCGGCAGCCAGACCATGGACTGAGGCTCCAGATGCATCCACTCCACAAACTCCTCCAGCTCAACTGTGTCTTTGTCACCCACCTAAAGTATATCAACAAAGACTGATTACTCATTTATCCCCCGATGAGGGGAAATGTTTTTTTGGTTTTTCATTCATTCTTCTTTAATGACCACTTTATCTTGGTCAGGGTAGTGGTTGATCTGTATCCTGGGAACACTGGGTATGAGATGGGAATACACCCTTGATGAGACATCAGTTCATCACAGTTCACCATGCTCACATTCATTTACAACTAGCACAAGGTTTCATGGTCAATCCACCTACCAGCATTCATTTTTTGGGAGGTAGGAGGATACCAAAAAATCCAGAAGAATCCAACACCAACATGGGGAGAACTGGCAAAATAGTAATGTACAGTAACTTGAGCTCAGGGTTGAACTGGGGACCCTGGAACTATGAGGCAACAATGCTGTGCCAACTTGCTGTCAGAAAAAGTTTTCACTTTTCGAATTTAAGCACACTTTAGTAGAACATTTGGCCTTAGCAGCTCTTAGCAGAGCAATAAGTGAGGCCAGCAGATAATTGTGGCCCATAAGGATGCATAATTCATCTAAGTAAAGAGATGAGCTTCTTCACAGGTACCAGAGAAGGTGTATGTTACCTCCAAATAACTTGTTCAACTCCACTCCAGCATTTGGGAAGCTACTTAGTATAAACTACATAATGATAAAATGGAGGTACAAAAAGAATCAAGAATGTTCTGGAAGGTTATTTATCATTTTAGAGACATATTCATCTATGACAAGAGAGTGTAATGTTCCTGAACTTCATCAGCAAGAGGTTAATGTGTCATTTTATTAGAGCTGCCAAATGGAGTATTATTTGTCATTCTAATCTTTCCTTTTGACATCAGACTTATTGCTAATTTTATACATCAATACATTATATTTATACATTAGCGCAGGCCAGTAGAGTTAAGGGGTATAAAGAGTGTCTATTTCATTTATTGTAATATTACCTAAAATGGATTTATGTTATGACAGATGCGGCAACTCATCCATCCATCCATTTTCTATACTGCTTATACTCTTCAGGGTCATGGAGAACCTGGAGCCTATCCCAGTGAGCATCGAGTACAAGGCGGGGTACACCCTGGACAGGGTGCCAAGCCATCGCAGGGCACACTCACATACACATTCACACACCCATTCATACACTACGGACACTTTGGTAGGCCAATCAGCCTACTGGGGGAGGAAACCAAAGTACCCGGAGGAAACCCCCGCAACACAAGGAGAACATGCAAACTCTGATCACACAGGACCAGGGTGGGAATCAAACTTGGAACTTTTTTACTTGTATGAGATGTTTAATGACAGTTTTTAGAGTGGCAATGATCAAGACAATTGAGCCAAAACTCTCACTCAAGAACAAATATGTATAGGCTTGTTGTTTTAGACTCACATGCTGAAAGCAACTGTGGATACTTGGTTCCACATTACTCCCTCCAAAAGCAGCAGCCTCACCCAGCTGGTATGGGATCTGGATAGTGGTGTGTAGCAGCAGTGCCAGTTGTTTTGGGTTACACACTCCTGCAGAGCTGGCCACCTGAGTGAACAGATCTATGGAGACATACTATGAATTAGGACCAAGAGCTGGAATTTAGCTGGAATCAGTCTTTGGGGTTTGGGGAATCAGTCTTTGGGGTTTCCTACGGGTTCTCTGGTTTCTTTTCACCTCCCAAAAACATGCGGATAGGGGCCTAGTTATACTAAATTGTCCCTAGGTATGAACAGGCCCGGAGTGGCCATCGGGAGAATCTGGAGAATTCCAGCTGGGCTGCTCTGCCCGCTCAGACTCGACTGCTATATTTTAGTTTTTTTTATACAAAGAGAAAAAAGTTTTAAAAAATCCTAATGTTACAGTTGTATGTTTTGTAGCACAAATGTTTCATATAATTTATTTCATTATTTTATTTATTAAATTGAGGTGGATATAAAAAACAATAGTGCAAAAAGTATATTTCTTACTGCAATACTTCATTTTTGTTTGAATGCAAACCATAATTTTTTTCCCCCCATAATGTAACCGTTAGACTCTTTGTAACATAAAACATAGTATGGGATTTGTTATTGATATTTATGGGCATATTTATACTATTCATATTTCTTGTTGAAACATGTCAGAAATAAATATAACAGGATAGTAAGAACAGATGTGTCACTTAATTTATCCAGGTTCCACAACGGAAGGGGGTGGGGCGGTTGATAAGCTACGGAATCACCACAACCCTGACCAGGATAAAGTGAGTAGTGAAGATGAAAAATGAATTATTACTTTCAATATACTAAAGGTGAAGTGCCACAGTCTTTCTGAGATTAAAAAAGCTGGGGGAAAAAAGCTAAATACTTACATTTATACTTCTCTCCAAGGTGTCCTTTTGAAAGAGAAAGAAGCCCGATCTTCAAGGACAGAATTTGAACTTTCCCACTTCGATCTCTAAGACAAATAAAAAAGTAATGAAGGTCAATTGAATCTTATATTATTCGTAATGAGATCAGATAAAAAAAAATAATGCATCTTCTTCAGAGCAAAATCAAAAAGAATAAATAGTGACAAAAGAGTTATCATATCTTGTATATTAACATACGCAAGAACATTCATGAATTTTGTCTTTGTGAATTTGTGGATAGTAAAAGTGTCACAGTGAAATATTCTTTGTGTCATTCATGCATACCGGTCATAAACATTCAGAAGCCAGTTAAGACACAGGTCCACACACAGGGGGATATCAATAAGATCTGGATACACCTGCTGAAGTTCAGTGTATATTGTCAATAGACAGGTAATGATGGCTGGAACCTCCAAAACTTGCTCATTATCAGTCAGCTGATGTTGTTCAAAGACACCGTGAGCCATGGCCAACTCCAACAGGTCCACTAAAAAAGATTCATATTCATTTATTGCTTCATCTCCTCTCATTCCTCTCCTCAAAAGAGACACATCACTAATGTATTCTATTCAGTGCATTTTAATAAAAAGCAGCAGAGCGTAGCACATCCCCCGTCATGCAACAAAAACTTTCAAACTTGGGGGTGGGGGGGTTCACTGATGAAATTATGACACTAATTTCATCAGCTTTGCAACCAGTTATTCAGTCTAATCAAATCTAATGTACAATTCATTAGCATCTAATATTTTCCTTCTAGCTCACTTGACAGAACACATTTTTTGCACAATTTGTGCTGAACTAATGCAGTCAGTAGCTCAATTTTGGCTCCACATATCTTAGGAATATTGTGAGATTTAGCACTCAAAGTCTGTGCTAACTAATGGTCCTCAATACACTCAGCTAAAATGGCTGTGGAGGACTGCCATGTTGAAATTCACTTTATCTTTTACATTATTCATGTTAAAATGACTATCAGAAGCAGGTAGATGCAGAAAGTGATAATGTACTCACAATACAAGGCTTTCTGAACTCTGCGGCTCTTCAAAGCTGTGCGGTAGGCTGAAAATCGCACGTGCCGGAGCTCAGCTACAGGAAAAGAGTATTGTCATAAAATGTAATCATCACATACAGACTGCATTTATATTCCCATTTCCTTTTTTAAGTTATCTTGCAATATGCCTTAAATTAACCAGATTTTTTTTTGTATATCAATACAAGTCATGCTATTTAATGGCATCCTAAGATGCTGTATTTAATACTCACTCATTGACTGAAATAGCCGAGTCATCATTGGATGATCCCATGATGTAGTTTGCATTTGATGACTAAAAAAAATCAGATTTTTTAACAAATCCAATTAGAAAATAACAAGAAAGTTAACAGACTGCATTACTGAGATGATGTACAATCTCATGTCTCATATAGCCTATGACCTATGAAAATATGTTGTGATTAGAAATCAAATCAAAACTCACTTGATGTAATATGGAACACTGTTATGAAATACTGCCCTCTGCCATGGGTACTGAACAGACACTGTTGAGGAGACATGAACCACTTAGTATGATTTTATAACTTCTGGAGATTTTGACTGTTACACAAAACCAGATTTAAGTTTAAGGGGCCAAGAAGTTTGTCACACGGGTACTTCGTTTAAAGATCTAAAACTATTTAGTGTGAGATATTCACAAAAACAGAAAAAATCAGCACCTTTTCACATTACATTTCTCTCTCATATATATATATATATATATATATATATATATATATATACACACACACACACACACACACACACACACACATACACACATACATACATACATACATACATACAGTGGTGTGAAAAAGTGTTTGCCCCCTTCCTCATTTCCTGTTCCTTTGCATGTTTGTCACACTTAAGTGTTTCGGAACATCAAACCAATTTAAACAATAGTCAAGGACAACACAAGTAAACACAAAATGCAATTTGTAAATGAAGGTGTTTATTATTAAAGGTGAAAAAATATCCAAACCATCATGGCCCTGTGTGAAAAAGTGATTGCCCCCCTAAACCTAATAACTGGTTGGGCCACCCTTAGCAGCAACAACTGCAACCAAGTGTTTGCGATAACGTGCAATGAGGCTTTTACAGTGTCCTGGAGGAATATTGGCCCACTCATTTTTGCAGAATTGTCCTAATGCAGTTACATTAGAGGGTTTTCGAGCATGAACGGCCTATTTAAGGTCATACCACAACATCTCAATAGGATTCAGGTCAGGACTTTGGCTCTG
>JAFFST010048279.1:612586-631631 GCA_022414735.1 Noturus placidus | reverse complement strand
CACACAGGGCCATGATGGTTTGGATTTTTTTTCACCTTTAATAATAAACACCTTCATTTACAAATTGCATTTTGTGTTTACTTGTGTTGTCCTTGACTATAGTTTAAATTGGTTTGATGTTCCGAAACACTTAAGTGTGACAAACATGCAAAGGAACAGGAAATGAGGAAGGGGGAAAACACTTTTTCACACCACTGTATATATATATACATTACATATATATATATACACATTACATATATATATATATATAAATAAACATCCACACACACACACACAGTACCGTGCAAAAGTCTTAGTAAAACTTTGTTATAGATTTTTATTTTATGACTTCTACGTTATTGAGTCAGTACAAAAACATTTTAGATTTCCAAACATTAGTTTTCCAGCACAAAATTAAATGTGACACAAAAATGTTTGTATGTCATTAAAAAAAAGAGCATATTATGTAAGAGACCATTTTTCAGACAAACAACACAATAAAGGCTGCTGGGTTTTGCTGCCAACAATAAGAAGCAAGTTTCCAGAAGAACCGTGTCTGGTTCTGCAAAATACTCAGTAAAACTCACTACCTAAATTCCTTATAAAACCACACATATTGTTCTTCAGACTATTATTTTTATTAAAGCATGGGTCGTCACACCAAATATTGACTTTGTTTAATTTATTACTGTTTACTGCTCTTTATAGTATTTTTTTAATGTAGAAACATTTAAGTTCATTATTTCTGAAGGCATCTTTGTTCTACAGCATTTCTTTGCAAGTGTCTAAGGCTTTTGCACAGTACTGTATATCAGGCCAAAAAAAAATACAATCATGCAACAGTACAATAATGGCAGAATTGTTATGTACAACTTTACCAGATAAGAAGTCTTGAGACAACAGTCTGCTATCAACTTGAGCATCTACAAACTGTCTGTGCTGATTCATCGCTGATGCCTGTGAAAATTTGAATAAGCGTGACATAAGTATGCCAGAGCTTTAAATCTTCGACTTTGTAAAATAAAACCTCTGCAACAAAAGGAAAAAGAGGAAGGAATTTTACATTTTCATTGGCCAACTTTTCAATTGGCCAATTTCTTACAAAGAGTGTCATATTTGCCGCACTATTAAAGGTTTTTCATTGAAGATATGTGCTGCTTTGGAGTGCTGAAGATGAATGACCTGTTCCCACATTAAAGTTCTTATATGGCTAAAGAATAAGTTTATGCAGACTTTCTGGATGTGTTTACTGAGACATTTCACCCACAGACGTCTTGCTCTTTTGACTTGTAGCTGAATTTGGCGTACATGTTTCTCCTGCAACACTTAGTGACATCCAGTTGTTGGTAAAATACTTAAACATTTTTATTTGCCCATGACATTGTGGTTACAAATGGATAGATTGTTAATCTTATCTGAAAAGTTTAGTGTAAGAGGACACCTGGAGATAAATGTTTAATTAGTAGTGTCCTCCAGCAGTCCAGATCAATAGCAAAGGTCGATATCATGGCTCTGAGGATCCCCAAAAGATTCTGACGGTCACATACTCATCAAAAGGCAAGACACTAACTGCAAACAAAGCAAGATGTGACATGGTACTATTAATGTAAGATTAAAAACAATCAATTCCTCTATGCCATCATTCAAATATGAATGTGATAGTCAGTTAGTCATACAAGGATGACTGGTTGCCATTTTTAGCTCTGTGAACACCAAATGTGATGAAAATGGATGACATTTTGTGGCCAAAAAAAAAATGTCCATCGCTGATGTGGAATTTAGACATTGAAATCATAATGCTACAGCATATAAAGGCATTCAATACAATCATACGCCTCTAACTTTGTGGGCTCTAAGTTTGGAAAAGACCTACAGTATATATGGAGGTCATGGTCAGGCTTCCACATAATTTTGGCCATATAGTGTATTTTATAGTCTCTCACCTCTGAAATGTTCAATTGTGTTTTAGAGCTATGAGGTATTGGTGATGAGATTAGAGCCAGCTGAATGTCAGGTAGTAGAAACAAACTGCTACTGATATCTTTTGCCCCAATGTATAGTTTTGCTGTCCTCCAAAAAAAACTTTTCTAACCATATAAACATGATTTTTTTTTAAACACAATTTCATTTTCCCTCTGATCTGTTCAATGTCAGTCAAACACATGATCACACTAAAGAGTATGCGGAGAGTATTTTGTTGTGCTCAAGTCTACATATTAGATCAGACTAAAAGAAAAAAGAAAAGAAAAACTGATCTGAGTTTTTCACCCTAAGTATTTCACTCACACTCTCCTCAAAACCATCCAGCATGTAGCTGACCAGAGTTTGTCCTTCTGAGCACCATCCCTCCCATTTATTCTCCATCTCTGCCAAGCCCAAGTCTAGCTGATGCATGGCATCCTGGAGGTCCTGCAGTTTTCTCAGTACCCAGCTGACCTGCTGCTGCCAACTGGCTGTGGTAAAGCAGAACCAATCCCGGTGATGCTGGACTTCCATGGCTTCATCAAGCACAGCCTGAGCCAGCCACATGCTCCTCTCCTGAAGAGCAAACTCTGAATATATCAATACAGAAAAGGAATTTATAGAATAGGCCAAATAAAAGCACATTTTACCTTCTAGAATCATATTACTAAATGGATAAATCTAAAACTTTAAAAAAATTATATTAATATACACTCAAAATCCACTTTATTAGGAACATCTGTACAACTTTCCATTCATGCAATGGTGTAATCAGCCAATCATGTGGCAGCAGCATAATGCAGATGTAGGTCAAGAGATTCAGTTAATGTTCATATCAAACATCATAATGAAGAAAAATTGTGAGCACTGTGCCATTTTCCTCTGACCTCTCTCATCAACAACACATTTCCACTCACAGAACTGTTGCTCACTCAATAGTTTTTGCTTTTCACACCATTCTGTTTAAACTCTAGCTACATTTGTGTGTGAAAATCCCAAGAGATCAGCAGTTTCTGAAATACTCAAAACCAGCCCTTCTGGCACCAACAACTATGCCACAGTAAAAGCAAAGCCATAGAGATCACACGTTTTCTTTGGCTGACTACATGAAGGTGTAGGTGTACGGGTGTTCTTAATAAAGGGGACGGTGAGTGGCTATAATAATCTACTGTATATGTCCAAAGGTTCAAAGTAGGTAAATCACTATGAAATTTATAAATAAAAATAACATTCTTTCCTACTTTCTGTGCTTCCTTTTGTCTTTTTAAGTTTTTCCTCATATATACTGAGGGATCATCAGTGCAAAATCTATTTGAAGCAAGAAGCATAAAATCTCTTAGCAATTTCCAATCAAACTCGAAAACACATAAATCTCAGCTCTACAGTATTATCATCTGAAGTCTCCAGCTCTGTCACAGGCAAGTTCACAAGCAAAATTTAATACAGTGGGGAGAAACGGCCACAAATTTTCACTCAGTGGCATTTTTGTATGGACATCCAGATGCCACAAGATCCTGTCAATGTGCAGTTTCTATAATCATCGCTTCTCTTTTAGAAGATGTCATAAAATCAGATCAGATTTACACCTGCCGCTTTTCTCATTCTTTCTCCGAGCTTTACTGTCTGCACTCGGCCATAAACATGATTTAAACCAAGTAATAGTGATGCCCTTAATTTATAATAAGAGACAACTTTTGAAAAGGACAAACTTGTGCAAAAAGATCAACTGTTTGCTGAAAGTAATAAAAATGTCAGGTTTCACTGGATAACATACATCAATTTGAAAGCTTTTATGGATGTTTCACAGTTGCTGAATTCATCTGAGTAAATGTTTTACTGATAGAGAGAGAGATAAAAACACTCTCATGTGATAGGAGAAATCTGACCTGCTGATTCTTTCCTGTTGCTTTCACTCACAGTGTCCACATGCTGCAGAGGCAACAGATACACCTGCTTCAGAGGGCACTCAGAATCCTGCCTTCGAGTGCTGAACTGCCTCTGCAGAGTCTAAATGATACATTATGCACTGTGTTATAAAAAGAAAAGCCCCATGTGAGCAGATAAAGCTCACATATAAGATCTTACTGATCCGCAAGCCTACCCGTGACATTTCTAAAAGGTCAAAACAAATAGAACATTTTTATTAATTCATAAAGCAGCTTTTCTGGTCAGGGTGTCAAATAAAATTAGAGGAAATAGAGATATAACTTTTGAAACAGGAAAAAAAAAACATTTTGTGTTCAGCGGAAGGTCACTTTGAGAAGTCAAGCAGAGAAATCTGTATGGTCTATATTATCAGCCAAGTGCATCATTCACTGTGTGCTCTCTACTGGTAAAACCAGAAGGCTGATAATATCACAATCTGATGCAGTTATTTTTACCTTTTAGTGTCATTATATTTAATAATTGAACATTGACAGCAAGGGCACAGTGGCTTAGGTGTTGTCATGTTTGCCCAACACCTCCAGGGTTGGGAGTTTGATTCCTGCCGCCTCGGGGTGTGCAGAGTTTACATGTCCTCCCTGTGCTTTGGGAGTTTCCTCTGGGTACTCTGGTTTCCTCCCCCAGTCCAAAGACATGCGTTGTAGGCTGATTGGCATTTCCAAATTGTCTGTAGTGTGTGAGAGTGGGTGCGATTGTGCCCTGTGATGAGTTGGCACCCCATCTAGGGTGTCCCCCTGCCTTGTGCCCCAAGTTCCCTGGGATAGGCTCCCCACAACCCTGTCTAGGATAAGCGGTAAACAAAATAGATAGATGGATGGACATTGACAGCTCATTGGCTGTAGGTCTGAAACTGTCCGAAGCTGAAAATGCAGATGTAACTGAAGGAGCATTCTTAAGGCATGGTTTTAATTTGTGTCAAAATAATGACTTAATAATAAATTAAGATGTAGCAGTGACAATCTCACATTGCCAAGATAACACAATGATGCATTATCACAGGATATTTTTATATATAAATACTTGAGCAAAGTATGTGACGTGAGAAAGACTGAACTATAGTGTAAAACACTGTGAGCGGAACATGATATAATAAAGACTAGTGCAGTGGTCGAAGGTTGCAGTTTACCAACATGGAAACCCAAAAATGCAGTAACTGTATGAGATGCAGAGCTGAGGACACTAAAACATCAGCTAACCGAATCACAAAATCAGTCAAAAGGAATTGAGGAAGAACTGGGGTTTAGACTTGTTTTTTTTTTTGTTTTAAATACTACTATAATTTATCACATGATGAAGTGTATGTCAAGATCAGGTATCTAGCTCTGTTCATGGACTGCTCCTGTAACTGACCATAAAGTAGTCTTGCTGCTGAAGTAGATTATTAATATCATCTCCAGTGGTACTCTGCCTGGTCAGTTCTTCATCTTTAAGTTTTGCCCAGAACCAAAGTTCCTCCAGTAGAGTCATCAGTTTTGCTCCACTCTCACTGTGAAGCTCCACACAGTCCCTGTAAAAACATGTTGTTTTACATAGCAGAGTATTGTAACAATGTAGATTTTAACTTCAATAGTGAGAATTCAATAATTCGGTCATATCATAACCTTGAAATAATATGGTTCTATCTCTGATTTTAAGATATTGAGTCATAAGTTCTGACCCTCAAAAAGATCAAAGCAATTTTTTTCATATATAGTCCACTCTGAAACTATTGGAATGGCACAGGAAATTCATTTGTTTGTGTTATACACTAAAGACATTTTGGTTTGAGATCAAGATAGATTATGGGACAAGAGTTTAGGATTTCAGCATTTATTTCCTATTATTGACAGTACTGTGCAAAAGTCTTAGGCACCCTTTTTTTAGTACAGTCTTTGTTATAGATTTTTATTTCTTGATTTCTACATTATCAAGTCAGTGCAAATACATTTTAGATTCCCAAACATTAGTTTAGCACAAATTTAAATGTTACAGAAAAATGTTTGTATGTCAGTAAAGAAAGCAGCATATTACGTAAGAGTCAATTTTCAGCCCGCAAAACGTAATGAAGGCTGCTGGTTTTTGCCACAGAAATAAGAAGCAAGTGCGACAGTCAAAGTCTCCAGAAGAACTGTGGCTAGTTCTGCAAAATACTCAATAAAACACACAGCTCATTTCCGTATAAAACTGTAGAAAGTGTACCTGAGATTTTTTTTTTTTTTTTTTTAAAGTAAAGGTCATCAAACTAAATAGTGACATATATTACTGTTTTACTGATTTATAGTACTTTTTTAAATGCAGAAACATTTAATTTCTGTATCTTTGAATGCCTCTTTGCTGTACAGCATTTCTCTGCATGCAAGACAGTACTCTACATCAAGATGAGTTACACAACATAAAACATAGAACCTTTTGTATCAGACCACTTAATATTTACGTGAGCAAAAGTGTAGGAACAGAAAGTCTTGAAGTAAATAACATTTAATATTTGGTTGCATATCCCTTGCTTGCAATAACTGCATCAAGCCTTTGACTCACTGACATCACCAAATTGTTGTTTTCTTCTTTTGTGATGCTTTTCCAGGCTTTTACCGCAGCCTCTTTTAGTTTTTGTTTGTTTTGGGTGGTTTCTCCCTTCAGTCTCTTCTTCAGGAGGTGAAATGCATGCTCAATTGGGTTAAGGTCTGGTGATTGACTTGGCCAGTATAAAACCTTCCACTTTTCCCCCTGATAAAGTCTTTTGTTGAGTTAGAAGTGTGTTTTGGATTATGGTCTTGCTGCATGATAAGGTTCGTCGTGGTTAATTTGGATGCATTTCTCTGTAAATTGGCAACAAAAATGTTCCTGTAAACTTCTGAATTCTTTCTGCAGCTATCATCATGAGTTACATCATCAATAAAGATTAATGACATGCCATGCCAAACCATGACACTATCTCCACCATGTTTCCCAGATGAGATTGATTGTTTTTTATCATGAGCCGATGCTTTCTTTCTCCACACTTTTGCCTTTCCATCACTTTAGGATTAGGGTTATGGTTAGGTAGAGGTTAATCTTGATTCCAGAACTTTTGTGGCTCATCTCTGTATTTCTTTGAGAATTCCAATTTGTTCTTCTGAATCTTGCTGCTGATGAGTGGTTTGCATCTTGTGGTATGGCCTCTATATTTCTGCTCTTGAAGTCTTCTTCTAATTGTGGATTGTAATACCTTTCTCCCCTGCCCTGTGTAGGTTGTTGGTGATGTCACTGTCTGTTGTTTTTGGGTTTTTCTTCACAGCTGTCGCAGTGTTTCTGTCATCAGCTATTGTTGGTTTCCTTGGCCGTTGTCTGTTGCTCAGTACATCAGTAGTTTCTTTATTTCTCAAGACATTCTAAATTGTTGTATTGGCTATGGCCATTGTTTGTGCAATGCCTCTGATTGATTTTTTCTCTATTTTCTTAGCTTCAAAATGTCTTGCTTTTCTCCCATAGACAGCTCTCTGATATTCATGTTGGCTTATCCTTTTTAACAACAAATGCAGTCTTCACAGGTGAAACTGAAGTCTAAAACCAACAATAGATATTCAGAGATATTTCTTGTTTAAACAATCAATCTAACAGGATACATCCTGGGAAACAAGAAACACTGGTCAGTCACATGTTCCAATATTTTTTGCTTGCCTACAAATAGGTTGGTCTGATACAAAATGTGAAATGTGCTATGTTCTATGCCGGTTAACACTACATATAATCTACACATACAATAAATACCAGACAGGGAAAAAAACTGCAATTCTAATCTCTCTTATATTCATCTTTTGATCTCAAACCCAAATGTCTTCAGTCTACAGCCAAAAAAAAAGAAAAGAAAAAGAATTATCCTTGCTGTTCCAATAGTTTTGGAGGAAATAGACATCACATATATTCAGTGTCTGCTAAATAACACCATTTATGAATGGGATTGGACATATGTTTGCATGCAGAGTACCTGTTAGGAAAGATAGAATTTTCATGAGTGTAGTTATTTTCATCAGGGCTAACTCCTTGGAAAACCTGTGACTGGTCCCTGGACCTCCTTCTGGAGGAACCACAATTGGTATCGATCTCGGTCTGTATATCCTGGGGAGAGATTGAAGAAACAAGAACAAGCAGAAACTACAATGAAATTAATTCAGATAGATCAAATGTTAGGTACTGAAATGATGGAGAACTTGGTGTGCTCAGTGTCACTTATTACTAGCCAAGCACATTGTCTAAGAAGGACACATTTAAAACAGGAACATTTTCCTTGTTGTCAATGTTTTTGTTTATTTGTTTTTAATGAATACATCTCACACTTCTAAGGATATGGATTGAGCGAGCAAAAATATCCGCCTACTTCAATTTATCACCAAAACTGTTGCTTATCCATGTGAGACAACAGTCATTAATCTCTCAGAAATATTGAATTGAGATGTGCAGTGATAATAAAAGTACTGAAATATGCAATATTCCTATTGCAGTGCACCGTCATTCAGAACAGCACTATATTCTGCCAAAGATTTCCTTTAGAACAAATAAGCACTGAATGTATTAAACATTTCAGCAGACTTATTTTATGCGCCTTATATGAGACAACAAATGAAATGAAGCCTCAGAGAAAGTCTTTTGCTATGAAAATAATCAATATCTCTGGGTCATACATACTCAAACTATAGAATATATTTGATAAAGTGTAATCAATATGTGTAACTAACATTTGCATATGTTAATAAGTACAATATGTATAACCAAAATTTTTAATTATTACTTATAAGCATAATCCAATAATCAGTATTAGTTAACAAGCATAATCTATATCTATATATCTATATCTATCTATCTATCTATGTATATATAAAATCAATACTTAGAACACTTTTTAATCAAGTTATATTCTAAGTGTGTATTGAGCTAGAAGACTTCTATGTTTTACTGTGGAGCAGGTGTTTTTCTGTAGGGGGCAGTGGAGGCTGCAGTCAATGGTGGCTTAACGGTTAAGGGTTCAGGGGTTCAAGCCCCAGCACTGCCAAGCTGCCACTGTTGGGCCCTTGAGCAAGGCCCTTAACAGGAGCTCAAAGGGGCGCTGTATCATGGCTGACCATGCGCTCTGACCCCAACTTCCTGACATGCTGGGGTATGCGAAGAAAAGAATTTCACTCTGCTATAATGTATACCTGATCAATAAAGTTTCACTATCATTACCTCTGAATTTCCTGTATAAATTGAGTTTGAAGATCTGTGCGTTTTGTCTACAGCAGCTTCACTCAATAGCAATAAATTAGCAATTAGACATTCACAGAAACTGTGTTTCTAATCAAAGCCTTTTAAGCTTGCAAACTAATGTCAAAGTAAAAGATAAGACTTCCAGAAGATTAGAATCAGGCTGGGACGAAAGCCAGACTACATCATTAAGGTATAAGGGTGAATTTTGGGGCAGAGAAAAACCGTGTCCTAATAAACCTTTCCAAAAACTCCAATTGACAACGCATGCACCACAAATGTAAGGTAACATATAGACATGAATAGTCCATTAAAGCAACAGAGATTGGTTTGTTTTTACAAAGAAGACATTAATACCCCGTGTACAAATAAGTTTATAATGCTTGGTATTAACTAACATTTTTAACAAAATACTTGTTTTAGAAAGGGGACAGAGACATATTGCTTCTCAATTTTTTCTGTAGGGCTTATGCTTATTATAGATTCCATACATTCCCTACAATCCATACAACTGCTTGAATAATAAATTGAAAACTGAAAAGATCTTATTCATATAGCAATTAAGCACTAAAATCACATACATCCACAAATTTCAGTGTAAAGCTAAAATGGTTTCACAAGCATTATCATTATTCTCTACAATCCATCAAAATGAAATGAGCATGTTACGTGCATGAGAAATTTCAGTGGTATTGAAATGAGACATGCGAGACATATGTATGGTTAATAAGACACACGGATATTTCTTCAAAGTAATACTTTGATGCTGCTATCTAATGCATATCTAGCTTGCATTATGGCTGTCTGTCTGAGGCTGGCTGTCTAGTTCCATTTCTCCAAATGTTATTATTTACCAGGGTATCTTTTCAGAGCTCAACAAAACTGCTATTTAACTAGAAAACCTCTGCACAAAGCATTGAATAAAGGAGAAACATTTTAAGAGCTTTTTTTAATAATAGTAATGAAATATTTTCAGAGACATTATTTTAAAGGGCATCTGCAAGAAGTTATTTTTTCCTCTGCATTTACAATTGCCATCCCTTACATGTAAGTAATCTCTCAGCTCTTACAGTACATTCCCCTAAAATAAAGTCAGCAAAGACAAAGATATTTCAGTCACTATACCTTGCACAGTTTCTGATATCCTGGTGATGTGAAAGTCATGGTTTGCACTCTGTGCAGAAAGAGCATCACTTTCTGGAGTGAAGATCTCACCATAGCCATTATTCTCCAGCTGCTTTCCGTCCGGAAGCTCCTCAAGAATTTCATCCTTTGGGACAACAGCCACCTGTTCTCTCCTGTTCTCTCATGTACACTGAGCATTGAACTCCCAAAGTCTCTGTGCTAGTCCACTTCCATGCTTTTAAATAGTATTTCTCTGGAGCTGAAGGGCATAGCTGAATATAAACGGCTGTGAAGGGGCTTAATCCAAGGGCTACGGTCAGAGGATTCCAGCTCAATAGCAGTCTTCTGGCGTGGACACTTACTGGTTACAACTAATGGAATACACAAGATTTACGAGAACGTCCGGTAAAGACACAGTATCCACACAGAACAGCAGCTTTATAAGCATCTTCCCTGCTTGAGGTTATGAACAAGAAAGAGAAGGGAGGGGTGAAGAGAGCAAGTTGTGAGCTAATCCATGTACCCAGTCTTTTTGTGATCAGTCCTTAACATGCCCTTTACATAGTAATGGAGTTGAAGAAGAGTCACCCTCCAAAGTTATTTAATCTAGGTGTCAATATAGGCTAAATAATGTATTTGCTCATTGTATTTACATAAACGTCACCAAAATGCAGGAATCAAAGTTCCTGACACTAAATCATTTTGAGTTTGCAAAATTATAAACATACTCAATGAAAAATATACAGGAAACACACATTATAATACCATCCAGCCCAAATTTAAGAGTATGATTTCCATAAGCATCTGTCTTCTCGTTGAAGCATTCATTATAATTGGTTAATTGCTCTATTACAGGTAACAATATGCCTAACATAATTTAGAAGTGTAATTAAGTGACTCTGCTCCAGGTGTAAGTAAATAGTTCATTTTACATTCTTTATTATTAGACAGTGAATGCTGAGCATTTCTGTACAAAGTGAAGCCTGACATCTAGTGGCAATAAAAGGCAAGAATGTTCTTACTAAAACGTATGAAGCATTATACTGTTCATGAAGCATTATAAATAGATAAGATTTATGTGTACAAGGTCTACAGTCCTGCACACATAAGTAAGGGCAAGAATAATCCTTCAGCCTGTGAAGACAAAAGAGACACATTTAAGATTAAATTAATTATTTAAATTATAAATTTAAAGAATCAAATAAGGCAACTAATCTGCTAGGCAAATCTGAAGACTGAAATGAGTGTAGGTTCAAAAGAGTTGGCATGTGAAATAAAATGATCCCCGTCTTGTTCAATATTTAACTCTCATAACACTGTAGCTAGGGGAGAAAACAGTGCTGGCTTCATGAACTTCAGTAGCTACATACTTTCTAAATTTGAAACATTTTCAAGATAATTTTAATTTCTAGGATTCACAAGCTCAGCTATTTAGGATGAGTTGTGTTTGAATCCATCACAGATAGTAAATGATTGATGACCCATTGCTTGCCCACACATACACTTTTTTCCTCCAGCGTTGGCTGGTATCAGCCATTGACATCTAGGGCCATAAAACATGTGTTCCAAAGACTTAATTCTGTAGACAACCATACAGAAGGCCGACAAACCACTTGGCCAAGTTAACTTATAAGTAACAGAATAACGGAGTTAAAATCAAGGTGTCAAACTGTAGGGACACGTGAACTCCAGAGATTTGTGTTTTCACCATATTATCATACCACATTCAGCCAACAAAAGGTCTTGGTAACTATCTGATGAGTTGAAGCAAGTGTATTACATTGACAAACAATAAACTCTGTAGAACTTTACTGGTGTATGATCTCCTTGGGCTAAATACACTGTCATTGTAGTTCCTTGAATCAGTCTCAAGAGTAACCGAGGTTGCAAAATCACCAACAGACAACTTGCTACACAAGACCACAGCCTCACACAACATTTATGTAACCCGATAAAAATGCTACATGAATGTTGTACATTTAAGGCACGGCTGCTTTGTGTACCATGCCAATGCACAAAGATCAATAACCTTACTCACTTAGTAACAGCTTTACAATGGTCAGGGTCTCAAAGGATCCAGATCCTATCCTAGAAATATTGGGCATGAGGCAGCTGTACACAACAATGGATAGGACAACAGTCTATAAATTGGAATGATACACTCACAAAATATTAAAGTGTTACCATTGACAGGAACCATGTTCACATTCTTACACACACAGTTACAATTTATCTTAGCCAATACACTTACTGACATGTTTTTGGGAGATGGGAGGAAACTGGAGGCGCTGGAGGAAACCCACATGAATGGAGGAAGCATATGCACAGAAACACTACACAGATAGTAACTCGAGCATCATATGGCCAAAAGAATGTGGACACCTGACTGTCATACCCTTATTTGCGTTTTAACATTATATTCAAGGTTTTGAATTTGTAATGCCACAGCATACAAAGACATCCTTTACAAGGGTGTGATGGTTAGATGTCCGTATACTTTTGGCAAAATAGTGTATGACAGTGTCATGGCACATTGTTGGCATACATTCAAGCCACCATGGAGAAACTTAGAGAACATACAAATGAAGTGAGATTAAAAAGTTAACATTGTAATAAACAGCATTATTCAGTTCCAGATATAACTCTACTGCAACTCGATTTGCTGATCTCCACTTTTTTTTTTTTAAATATGAGATTTAATCTACAGAATATTCAGAAGGTTGCTGCTTGCCTAGTTTAAACTCCTAAAGTACTCTCATTTACACTTACTCAGGTAATTCTACTGGCTTCAGGTCTTCAAATTTAAGGTGGCTAGCAAGTTCTTCACTGAGATCCAAGCGTGGACGTAAAGCAAGATATCACTCTTTCAGCATCTTGGCTCCACAATAGTGGAATAAGCTTCCAAATGAGCCTAAAGTTACCAATCTTTCCATAAAAAGCTAAAAGCCTAAAGTACTTTTCCGAATATATACAGAATAACCCTTCATTGCATTTCTTTGCACTTACTTTTTGTATTGCTCTTGGTTTACTTTATGCACTTATTTGTTGCTGGGTTTTTTTTAACCAATTACACCACTTTTGTAAACCTGCGTTATTTTCTAGTCGTTTCAGTTATGACCACTTACAGACTCTACAAGTACTTTGAATTATTACAACTTCAGCTGGTTGCATAGGATCCAACACGTCCATTGTGAGCCCCACAAATATTTCCCTACTCATAAAATCAAGACTATGGCATCACAGTCTCCTGCCACTGAAAACCTGTAGAGTGAGTTAAAGAGGAGAGGCCTCAAATTATTATAATGGGGGTATGAGGACATTTATTTTTAGTTCTTTTCAAATGCATGTAGTATTAAAAGATTAAAGGCAGATGGTAGGCATACAAAGAGCAGTTCTATATAGAAAAATAAACCTATATACACACACAGTATAGCACTACTGTGTAATAATATCAGAGGAAATAATCAGAGCATACATAAATTGTTAACACCCTTTAAACACCACTCGCCTTTCAACAGGCACTGCAACATTTCATCAGATTTTATTGATGCAATGATAAAGTGCTGCACTGAAATGCATTTTAAGGCACTTGAAGTCAGAAATGTCCAAACTTATGCATAAAGGGCTGCTGTGGCTAAAGGTTCTCAGTCCAACCAAGCAGATGCATATCTTGTTTCACAGCTTGATGTTTTGCTCCTGATTGCTTGAAATAAAAATCAGAACACCCTTATAAGAAAGCATCTATAATAGAGCAATTTTTTCAAGCCAAGACAATCAAGATCCCAAAGTTAAAATTATTTATTCAATTATGAAAACAATTTACATCAATAAAGTTTATGTACCCACTTAAATATAAAACTTTTTTCCCCCCACTTCAAGTTATTGTACATCTTAATTAATTTTAAAGCATAAATAATCTACTACAAATGATTTCCATATAGGTAGCATTGTCATTTTTAAACAGAGCAGAAACAATACAAGTGTTCCATTTGTGTAAGAAGCAGTGCTGTTTTCATTCATTGCTGATCTAATGTTTAGCAAGATATTGGGCTGTCACACCATGTCACAACATGTTCAGGCAATGAGCCAATATCCACCCCCCCCCCAAAAAAAAAAAGACTACATAAAAACACATCTGGTGAAATGTGCCAGCTTGTTAATCACATGACCATTGTGCAACAACTACAGGCAGCTCCACCAAAAACAGGCCCATTAAATATACAATCCACTATGCATTTAGTAAGCTAACCTGTTATTCTGAAATCAGAGTGGCACGAGAAGGAAGCATATTATTCTTCACTAATTACAACATGGAAAACAACAACAAAAGAGCTGTCTACATGGGTTCTTCTTCTTATATTTCACAGCCTTCTTGATCTCAACTGTAGCCTTGCCTATAAATTCTTCTGTAGCACACACATTAGCTTCAATGTTATCCACCATAGCCCCTTGCTGCTCTACAAGCAGGGCCAACTGAAAAAAGAGCTCATGAATGTCCCGAATGCGGCTCTCCAGCTCTAGAAGCTCTTTGTGACGGTTCTCTATTTCGTTGAGTGCTGATCGGAAGGCTCGTTCGTCTGTGACAAGGTTGTCCGAGAAGACGTTCCACTTACCGCTCTCAATCATTTCTTCGATCTGATCCCCAGTCACCTCCTTACCCATGATCTCTGTCTGTCGCTGGATGCGTATCTTGCAGTTTTCCCTTTGTGCCATCTCAGCCTCATTATATTCAGACATTGCACCATGGAAGGCACTGGTTAAAGAGTTGTACTGGACGCGGACCATGCGGACTAATGCAGAGTGGGCCCCGTGTTTCTCCTCCAGCTCTTTGCACTGTGTCTCCATCTGCTGAAGTCTCGCATACAGCTTCTCTCCTTCAGTTTTGATGTTACGTGCAATGGCATTGGAGTCCCGCTTGATGCTGCTGATGCGTCTGACTGAGGTGAGAAAACGGGTGTTCTGCTTGCCCAGTCTCCTCACCTCCATTCTAAGGTTCGCTATTTTTTTGTGCATAGACTGGGCCTCCTTAAACATATCATCCATGATGTCCTCGCCCTCGAACACCACGGCATGCAACTCCAGCTCACCATTTTCTACGTTCTCCCCGTTCTCTACACAAGGCTCCTCTTGGGAGGTTTTAGATAGCACACTATTCAGGTCACACAGTCTATCCTTCATTTCTCCTTTATGATAAAACAGAAACAAGAATGTGGTTAGTTAAACAGACACCGGCCCTGCTTTCCAATGTTATGCAACGGGGTTTGCACAAACTTACTGTACTTATACTATAAGACCTCGTGCCTCAGTCGGTTTGAAAGATGTTGACACAGAGCAATTCTGAGATCACCAACCCTCGATATTTTTGAAGATCTACTGTCTTACAAAATTCAATTCCATCCCTAATCCAACACAATGTCTCCACATAAGCGATTTACTTCTCAGGGCGGGTTAGATTTGTGTCGGAAATGAATCCTGTAAGAAGGCAGAGCTCCACGAACAAGCCGAAACAGTTCAGAGACGACATACCTTCTGAAATGAGAATACAGGCCTCTTGCTAAAGTACTGTGTAGGCGTAGTTCAGTAAAGAAACCCCCGGTCACACCAGCGCCCTTATGTCTTATGCATCACTTAGTTTTTTTTTCAGAGTAATGGAAATCACACAGTCATGATGCGTACTTCCTATCAGACCAAATAGAACTAAATACAGAACCAATGGGTGGGGACTTCCCTTTACTTGACTATACATTTAGGAATTAAGACACAATCATGACATTTAGTATGTCTACCAAGTCTTTCTTTGGATCTAAAACATTTTACAAAACACCAGTATTTCAAGAAAATCAAATATAATAAAATGTATAGCTTAAATATCTGTAATTAAAAAAAAACAAGTGGTTTACATGACAAACATATTTGTTTACAGGGGTACTTCATACATTTTCTGCTCAGTGAACAGTCTTTAATGTTCATATTTATGCTCAACAGAAGAGCATCACATGGGTCTCTGTGCTCTGAGCTGGTTTAGGTAAGAAATATCAAATGCCAAATGGTATTTCTTGGTTTTCTCTTAACCCCAACGACACAAAACATTACATGCTGGAACTCATGACAAGTGAAATGAATCCAAACACTGAATACAGGAGAATGTCAGTTAATCTCACCTCACTTCATGCTCCGTGGACCAGCCAAAATACGCAGAGTTCAAACGGAACTGCTCGAAGTTTTTCCTCTGTGCTCTTCCTCATCACTGTCACATCATTGCAGGAAATAGCAGCCAAGCGACTAGGGGGCGTTACCGAAAGTGGTAGTGGGCTTAAAAGAAAAAAGAACAATGACAACAGGTTCTAATTGGACGACTTAAAGTGCAAATAGGAATTGCTGAATCTTTTGTTTATATGGTCACACCGGGTTGCCAGATCCTTCTAAATGCCACATACTGTTTGAAATATTCTGGTAAACAATGTCAGGAGGGAACCCACCCGAATCTGTTTAGGTAGCTCAAACTTATGGTGTGCAAATTCACATTTGTAGTACTATTATTTAACCGTATTATTGAAATACAATATTTTAAAGAAATGCATTGTCTAACAAATCAGATCCAAGCAAATGTGTTGTAGTGAGTGAATAAATAAATCCTATTCAGTTTGTTATCAAAACTAGAACTGATCAATTATGCAGTAAGAGATTGTAATGAGAGGCAGCGTTTAGTACTGTGGATGTAATATTCAATAGACTGGCATAAATAAATGAAGAGATACTGTTTAGTAAAGTCAGTATATTGTATTTATAATGCACATTTGCAAAATGAAATCTCACCAAAGTGTTGTATGTAGATAAGAAAATGTAAGACATACAGTATCTCACAAAAGTGAGCACACCCATTACATTTTTGTAAATATTTGATTATATCTCTTCATGTGACAACACTGAAGAAATGACACTTTGCTACAATGTAAAGTAGTGAGTGTACAGCTTGTGTAACAGTGTAAATTTACTGTCCCCTCAAAATAACTCAACACACAGCCATTAATGTCTAAACCGCTGGCAATAAAAGTGAGTACACCCCTAAGTGAAAATGTCCAAATTGGGCCCAAAGTGTCCATATTTTGTGTGGCCACCATTATTTTGCTGGGATCATGTCTGCTTTAGTCTGTCACAGTACATGTTGGCATTCATGGTTCGCTCAATGAACTGTAGCTCCCCAGTTCCAGCAGCACTCATGAAGCTCCAGTCCATGACACTCCCACCACCATGCTTGACTGTAGACTGTCTTTGTACTCCTCACCTGGTTGCACCACATATGCTTGACACCATCTGAACCAAATAAATTTATCTTGGTCTCATCAGAGTTCAAGTAATCCATGTCCGTAGTCTGCTTGTTTTCAGCAAACTGTTTGCAGGCTTTCTTGTGCATCATCTTTAGAAGAGGTTCCTTCTAAGAGAAAATGTCCAGATTGGGCCCAAAGTGTCAATATTTTGTGTGGCCACCATTATTTTCCAGCACTGCCTTAACCCGCTTGGGCATGGAGTTCACCAGAGCTTCACAAGTTTCCACTGGAGTCCTCTTCCACTCCTCCATGATGACATCACGAAGCTGGTGGATGTTAGAGACCTTGCGCTCCTTTACCTTCTGTTTGAGGACGCCCCACAGATGCTCAATAGTGTTTAGGTCTGGAGACATGCTTGACCAGTCCATCACCTTCACCCTCAGCTTCTTTAGCAAGGCAGTGGTCGTCTTGGAGGTGTGTTTGGGGTCATTATCATGCTGCAATACATTCTGGGATAATGCTCTGCTTCAGTATGTAGCAGCAAATGTTGGCATTCATTTCCTCGCCACGTGATGGCAGTAGAGTTAAGAGTGGATATTTTTGGCTATTGAAAACTTTTACTGTGGTTTGTCTCAAATAGATACACCAAACAATTCAGTGTACATATGAGTTTATGTTTATGGACGTCAGTAAGTATACATAATGTAAAGATTTGTAAACATTTTTGTTTTACATCACTCTTAAGTGGCATATATTCATACTTAAGGTATGAATATGATATGTATATCATTATACAGTAAGTTGTGTATGGTTTATCAGAATCATCCCTGAGCAATAATACTGTGACAGTGGGGTAGCATTACTGCCTCATAGCTCCAGAGGTTTTATCCTGAGCTTTTACCTGTGTGGAGTTTCTCCTTGAGTTTGTTTGGGTTTCCTCTGGGTTCTCCAGTTTCCAGAATATATACTATGTACAAAACACTGCACTTACCCTATAGGTGTACCATATTTGCCATGATATTATGTATGACTAGTTATGAATAAATGCACTTTATTTGTAGTTTTACATTGTGTGGTTATTCACTGAGGGCACCACAGAGAATGATTTCTGCAGCATGTACACTTTTGTAGCAGGTTGAGTGTAAGTACCATTAAAAAGGCGAAATGTGTCATATGTAAACATTCCTAGGTGGGGTGGGAGGGGCTGTTACTGGTGTAAAAATGTTGATTCTGTATTGATATATCTTGTTGTACTCTGAAAAGTGTATGAGAATCAATAAAAAAATATAAAAAATAAAAAGGGGAAATGTGCTTATGAATCTATATTATTTAGGTAAAACATGTAAGGTTAACACCAGTTAAATACAAGCTGGTCAGGACAGGGGCCTTACATGACATTATCAGAATACAAGAATACAATTCCTGATGAACTTGCGAACATACAGTGGTGTGAAAAAGTGTTTGCCCCCTTCCTCATTTCCTGTTCCTTTGCATGTTTGTCACACTTAAGTGTTTCGGAACATCAAACCAATTTAAACAATAGTCAAGGACAACACAAGTAAACACAA
>JAFFST010048279.1:598879-611467 GCA_022414735.1 Noturus placidus | reverse complement strand
ACACAGGGCCATGATGGTTTGGATTTTTTTTCACCTTTAATAATAAACACCTTCATTTACAAATTGCATTTTGTGTTTACTTGTGTTGTCCTTGACTATTGTTTAAATTGGTTTGATGTTCCGAAACACTTAAGTGTGACAAACATGCAAAGGAACAGGAAATGAGGAAGGGGGCAAACACTTTTTCACACCACTGTAGCTGTGTGCCTAAAATATGTGAATTATAACCCACAACCATGGGTAGTGGTAGCTTACTGGGTAATGTTCTGTGGTACTAACTGGAAGCTTTAGATCCTAAAATAGCCAGAGATTCCCTCACCATAAACTGATCTGCTATATATTTGAATTGGATTATCATGTTACAGTTACACTGTTTACAGAGGATCTATAGTGTAGTCCAGAGAAAACATCAGCTGTTTTTGATTAGCCAACCGGTGACCTGATTCAATTAACTGTTCTCATTCACTTCGCATGGGAACCTGCACAGCAATGCCACTGTTTTTCCATTTGACTCATTTGTAATCTATTCAAAGCGATTCATTGTGTATGACTTTTAAATAAGTTTAGAAGTTCAAGGGAGGCACAGTGGCTTAGGGGTTAGCATGTTTGATGCCTTTTGAGGATAAATAAACATTGAATTAGAGAGATGTCTTTAAAGGATGAAAACATAGAAAGGGTGAGGGAAGCAGTTTAACAAGCTCGTGATGTTTGGTTCACATGGCCATGTTTAATCTAAAAATGTAATTAAAAAGAATAATGTTTCCATCCAGAGTAACATTTGACTCGTCACTTGATCCTAATTCACTGTGTCCATTTGCTTTTACATGCCAATTGTTTTCACATGGTGGTAATCGTTCCAAGATCTATTTTTCTTATTTTCTTAAACAGCAAGAACCCAAGGTCAGCACACAAACATAGTGAACTTTCCCCCCAGCTTTGAAGCAAATCAGCAGGTTACATTTACAAACATATTACATAATTTGGGTGCACAGAGTTACATAGAGTCCTTACCATTTCCCCAAATGTCAAGTTAACGGTTCTGGTTTGCACCATATAAGATATAAACAATTAACCTGTTTAAAAATATAAGAGTTTTTTTAGCCCTATAATTGAAGAGATGTGGTGGGTCAATATAATTTGATCGCATACATACAGGTTATTCTAATATTTTTGAGATACTGGATTTTTGATTTCCATGAGCTGTAAGCCGTAATCGTCAAGATTAAAACAAACAAAAAAAAAAGGCTTGAAATATTTCACATTATGTGTATTGAATCTAGAAAATATGAAAGTTCCACTTTTTGAATTAAATTATGGGGAAAAAATGAACTTTTCCACGATATTAATTTTTTTTAGATGCACCTGTACATACATACATGGGCTAGGAGCTGGGATTTATTTGTTTGTTTGTTCTTTCATTCATTTAAACTCGTCTGAAAAAAAACACCACATGTCAGAAAAATGAACATTTGAAAGCACATTAATCATGTGTAAAACTATATCACATCTATGAAAAATCTGATTAAATCACATGGTGGAAAAAATGACATGCACTATATGTGGAAATTCCACGTGCATTAAAATGTTGAAACATAACAAGTGAAGTGTCTTAAAAAAAATAACGTGTACATTTGATGTAAATCATGAGATTATTAATATGTTAAGTTCTTCTGACTTTTCTGTATGGGGTTTGCTATTAAGGTAGAAGGAAAATACTAGTATGGTGAGGAGATAAATGTATGTGGGCCAACATAATAATAATAATAATAATAATAATAATAATAATAATAATAATAATAATAATAATAATAATAAGAAGAAGAAGAAGAAGAAGAAGAAGAAGAAGAAGAAGATCGTCATCATCAACAACAACAACAACAACAACAACAACAACAATAATAAATAATGAATCTGAGTAAGAGAGCTGGATGCTGAGCTTCCCAATATAAATGATCCCCTAATACTTTTAAAAGTAGAATTAGACAAAAATGTACTAAAAATGACTTTATTTTTGATCTAGTGAGCGCACAGTAGAGGTAGTACTGTGTAAAAGAAATGCTTGTGTCAGTATGTTAGTGTTTGTTGATATCCTAGCTCTGTACACAGCAGAAGACTGATGCAGAGCTGCTCTCACTCTAGTGCTGATGTATTGAGGCGTGCCGCTGCTCAGTGCATGTGATGGTGAGAGGAGGTGAAGCTGTGCTCTAAAAAGCCTACACAGAGACTCAGCTGCATCACTTCTATGTCCGACTGAGCTGGGATAGCTTACTCAGCTCAGTTACTGAGCCACGGGATATTTCTGTCTGCTGAAATCGGGACACAGGACAGGAGTGGGCCATGGGAGCGACATTCTCAGCGCCCAGCATGTGTGAGGATGAAGAGGAGCAGCCTTCGGGACAGGAGGAGGAACCAGAGGACAGCACTGAAGACACGGTAAATATCAGGCCACTTATACACTTTATTTAAAACCTTTTAAAGGAAAGTTACAAGGTAAGCCGAGAGACTATAAACCCGGTGTGTTTTGGTGTGGAGAACTTTTCGTGTGTTTTTCTACTGCACTGCAGTGGACCGTTAGGAGGATGCTAGCAGCTTACTGTAAGGTAATGACGGAACCGACATAATTCAACTTTTATAACATAGTCTGGCTGAATTAAAACATTAAATTATCGAGATATCTTGTGTGAACAAAAATATCTATTTTTGATAGATTGCATTTCAAGAAAAGTAACCGTTTAAAGAAAACTCTTCATGGTACTTTTACCTCTTTGTGGCATTTGAAGCTATGGTGAATAATCAGCTCAGGTTATCAAATTATTTATTTATTTCTAATTATAAATATATAAATAAGATGACTGTGTAGAGTATAATGTTTTACTCATTATTACATCATTCCTTATGTATGTATACATGTACGTATGTATATACAAATACATACAAATATGTGCTGTATGTATGTATTTACTATACATATAGGTAGGCCTACACATACAGTATATATATATATATATATATATACTGTATATATATACTGTATGTTTAGGCCTACCTACAATGCAGTGCTACATTTCTAGCACTGGAAATATTAAATTACTTCCAGCTGCACTGCAAATAGCATCCGCATCGATTTCCCATGATAAACACAAATCCTGCCACAGTAGAACAGGATCTGTGGAGATATGAGAACTTAGTCTTTAGAAATATAAATTATGTTGAGCACGAATTATCATGTCACCTTGATTGAATTATCACAGCCACTGTGGTACTTCATTAGACGTACTGTGATGCCAATTGAAATTGGAGGAGCACTAAAATACGCTGCTATGAAATAAATTATTTAGTGAATTATATATTTGTGACGGTAGTCAGTGTTTGTTGTTTGTTCTTGGTTATAAGTTCTAGATCATCGGCTTTTAATACGGATTCATTTTGAAGAATCCATTTGAACAAAATAAGTCGCATAATAAATCATATTTATTACAGTGGCAAGGATAATGTCACGTTGATTTTAACGCAACAAAATATTTGTGTAGATGATTATCTTCAGGGAATATTTTCATGCTGGGTATTTGATTGTACTGTACATTTTTTTGCACAAAATCCCCAAAGCATAATACATACTGTACACATCAAAAAGCTGGTACCTTACATGCCAGTGGAGCACAACAGTCACTTAACCTTTGGAGTTTTAGGGTATTTGGTGGTACGTGAGAATAGTCATTGTATTCTACCATCTAGCAGGTGTTGAAGTCTATTTTTAGCTAACTTGAGTGCTGTAGTAGAAATGTTTAACAAACAATTTTGTATGATAAATAAAATGCAGTGATTTTGATTGAGCAGTACTTTATTTCACTATTCTCTTGATTCCATTTTATTACAACTTTCAGGACAATCCCTTACAGAGTTCGTGTTCTATCCAATTCTTCTTACTTTTTAATACAATTAATATTTTTTTGCTAGTTAATTCCTGGATACTGGATATTTATAAGTTACAGATAAGTGCTTGTAATGTTCCAGAAACTGACATTTTTTCCGATATTTTGCATTCACTTGTCCTGTATTAGAACGGTAGCTTGCCTTCAGAACATTGACTAAATGCTGTATTCACTGTAATTTATTTTTTCAATAACATTACAAGTTTCCACAGAACACTCCTATACATTCACCTTAAGGCAATGACACAAATATATACATTTCTTTATAAATGTATTTGAGAAACAAATACTTACTTAATAAGAATGAAAGAAGAAAGAGACTGAAGAGTCACTGAAGAGTATACTTTTGAAGGTGCACGGAGATCTGGTTCTTCTCACTTAATAACTGCACAATGTGAAGATGTATATTTTTTAAACAATGAAAACATCATTTCAGCAGTTTACCTGAATGAAACATCAATGTATTCACAGTCCACTATGTCATATCATGTGTTCTCAGTAGATTATAAATGCCATTATTGTTGATGTCTATGGGAAAGTACATGAATGTTTTACTTTTTACTTTGTTTTTCTCTAACCTTAACCCTTGGTGATCATGTGAATGTTGTTCCCCTTTTTAAGCTTACTTTATTGCTACTGTTTACATTTTGGTCCCTTCACATGGTGGTGTAATCCTTAAACTGCTTTACCTTTTACGTAATTGCTACAGAAAAATGGGCAAATCTCAAGCCAGAATGGAAAAACAGAAACCCAGACTGATGAGATGAATAGTCAATCTGAGGACAGGGACCTTGTAGATGGTGAGGATATTCTTAACCAATAATTTCTGGAAAAACCTCTTTATTTATATATGAATAATATTTATACAGTCATGTGCATAAGTATTTGGACAGTGACACAATTTTCATAATTATGCCTCTGTACACCACCACAATGGATTTGAAATGAAACATTCAAGATGCGATTGAAGTGTAAACTTTCAGATTTAATTCAAAAATATTGCATTAACCGTTTAGGAATTACAGCCATTTTCACAGGCTCAAAAGTATTTGGACAAACTAACAATCATAAATATTAGAACTATTTTTAATACTTGGTTGCAAATCCTTTTCAGTCAACGACTGCCTGAAGTCTGGAACCAATGGACATCATCAAGTGCTCAGTTTGATCACATTGAGATGCTTTTCAAGAGGTTTATTTTAGTTAAACCTCTTGAATGAATGCTGAAAGTCTTCAATTCTATCACATCTTGATTGCTTCATTTCAAATCCATTGTGTGGTGTACAGAGGCATAATTATTAAAATTGTCTCGCTGTCCAAATACTTACGGACCTGACTGTATATATTAACTGTTTTTGCTATGTATTATATTCAAACTGGTGTCCATAGTGAGCCATATGCTTGAATTTTATGATAATTAACAATTTATATAATTTCAGTGGGATCTGGATTTGTGACACTGAAAGAAGATGCTTCTGATGCAACCGAGAGTATTCAAGATGATGTCTCTCAAACAAGCACTCAGAACATTAGCAAGCAAATGAATAATACAGATGACATAATAGCAAAAGAGGAAAACGAGGCCAACAACAAACTAAATGACACTGAAATTGGCTTCAAAAAAATCTTCAGGTTTGCTGGATTTAAATTCACTGTGAAAAAAGACAAGGTTGAGAAGATTGATGCAGAAGAGCAAATTGAAAATGAGCAGGACAGAAAAGCTGTAGACCCAACAGAGGACTCTTGGGACACTACAGATGTGAATCCTGTCAGCACAAATAAGCAGGATGCAGAAGAGATAAAAAATGAAAGAATGGGAGGTTATGCAAGTGCTGAGTCTCCTGAGACACACAATGAAATGGCAGTGGGTAAAATTTCAGAGCTTACTGAACACAGGGAAGAGGCCACTCCTGATATTCAAGGACTGATGGAGAATGTTCCACAAAGTCCTGAACCCAAGGAACCCATGTCCCCAATTAAGCGATTTTTCTCACAGGGAATTTTAGCTAGTTTCAGAAAGAAAAGAAAGGAGGACGAGAATGAAGAAGAACTCAAAAGTTTGGATAAAATGGTTGAAAAAGAAAACACTACATGTACATGCATTGATTTATCTAATGGTACATTTGATGAAGATAAAGATATACAGCTGTTTAAGAATGATGAGCACAGACCTGCAGCTGAAGGAGATGTAATGAATTCCCTAGAACAAGATAAAGTGCAGGCCAGTCCATTCAAGAGGCTTTTTAGGAAACTTTCCTTAAGAAGACAGAGTGAAACCAAACCTGGTGACACACATTTACTTGAGCCTGGAGAAAATATCAATGAAAATTCTAAATTATCCACAGAATTAATTAAGTGCCAGGAGGAGCAAGAAACAAAGGTGGTTGACACACAGCCTACTGATGAGATGCTGGACACAAGCCATGAAGAGTCAAAAAAAAAGTCAGACTCAACTGTTTCCTGGGAAAACCTGATATGTATCAGGTCTGCCAAAACAAGGGCCAAAAAGACAGCTAACACTGAGGATGAAACACAGGATAAAGCAGAGGTGCCCAGAAGAACAACCGAATCACCACTTGAAAGTTCTACTGAAGGTGATCATCTTACATCGTCTAATGAACAAGGTGGAAGTCCTGCAGAAGAAGACAGTGGATCCACATGGAAGTCTTTTAAAAAACTGGTAACTCCAAAGAGGAAGAGCAGAATGGAAGAAAGTGGTTCCATTGAGCAGATGCAGTCAGACACTGAGCTTGCTAAAGATGAATCTTCATGTTCCTTACGGAAACTTATCTCAGGCCGTAAAAAAATTAAGCCTGATGGGCCCCAAGAAAACATATCATCTGATGAAGGCAGTAAAGGAACAGGAACAGACATGGAGGATGAGGACACACCAGGGGTTGTACCGCTGTCTGAATATGAAATAGCTGAACCTGAGATCTTGAATGTGATGACTGATGGAACAGTTGATAGTAAAAAAGAAAAAGAGGTACAACCCATAATTGAAGAGGACAAACCTAAACAAATACAGCCTTTAAATAATGCTAAACCTTTATGCTTTGATGCTGGGCAATCAGGTATATCTATTCCTACAGAGTATATGGCGGAATTGACAGAATTCATAAGCAAACAGCAGCAACTCAGTGATATTCCAGAGGAAGGAATTATTGAGGAAAGTGTTGCAACGCCAATATCCTTTGTCGAGTGGACAACTCAAGATGAGACCTTAGCTGATGATATGACAGCCGATGCGGTCACTGCTCCTGAACATGCATCTGAACACAATGGGGATGAATCGACTGAAATGGTGTCAGCAGTTTCCCAATTATCAGAGTCCCCCAAAACATCAGGAAATGTAACCCCAATATCACCTGTATACGATAGGAGGGAATCTGACACAATCTTTGAGCAAGTTGTGGAATCGTTCAGCATGGTTCCAAGTCTTCTGTCCATCAATACAAACGACAAAGTCCCTGAGGCTCTGGCAGTGTCAGTCTCTCAATTTATGGTAGAGTCAACTACAACAACTGAAACAAAACTATTAGTAACACATAAAAAGGAGGAAGCTACATCCATCTGCATAGGGATTGTTTCTCGGGAAATTAGAGCGGCTGAAGTTGTTCTTCCTTCGCCCTTAGTTGAAGGAATATCAGAAATCACTCATGCTGTACCAACAGAATTTGTCTCTGAGGATTTGGCAGAAGAATCTGAAGCAGCAGGAATAGCAACTGACAATGTCTATGAAGCTGCAATCAAAGAAATCAAAACTATGTTACATGAAGTGCTATTTCTTAATGAGCAAAGCACAGTTCTTGCTGAAACTGCAAGAAAACCAAAGCAACAATTTATAATGGTTGAAAACATTCAGGAAGAAATTCCTGTGATACAGATGGAAGATGTGGATGATGATTCAACAGAATTATTAAATGGAATTAATGTTTTCACAACAGTTCATACAGCAGTGTGTGGTGGAACTCAGCTTCTTGAGGATCAAATTATTACACTGAAAATGAATAGGCCTGAAACTGAGGGCCCATTAAAATCAGTTTTAGAAGAACCCGTATATAAACAGCTGACACAGAACACTCAAATATCTGTTGAAGTTGAAAAAGAATGCAGAATTCCAGATGTTGAATCATCAGCTGTTAATGTTGAGCAACCTGCTCTAGTTGCAATAGCTGGCCTTGTGGAACACAATGCTGTAGAATCAGTATGTGACAGCTCTTTATATGGAGATTCAAAAATCATAGAGGATGTTGTTCAAGTCATTGAAGTAGCTCAGTCTGTAACACACAGTGTTGTAGCCTCAGAGCCAGACGTCTTTGAAAATATAGAGATGATTGGAGAAGAAGAAAAAGCAAAACAAAAGATAGAGCCTGCATCTGCAGAGAAGATTGAGAAAATTGTTCATGAAAAGATTGCTTACAACTTTGAAGCAGAGAACCTTTCAGAAACCATAGATAAACCAACAAAAGATAGTGAAGGTAAAGAAAGTGAATTTAACACAATTGTCAGGGAAAGTGCCTTTCCTGTAGCAGCTACTAATGATGAAAATGCAAATAAAGAGCCACAAGGCATGTCAAAAGCTATGCTGGGCCTAGAAAAAGAACATACAAAAACAGAGACGAATCTTGTAGAAGATTGCAAGAGAAAACAAACTGCAGATGATGAAATATACATGCTCGCACTTCATCCACCTGAAACAGTAGAGGAGACCATGAAGCCACTGGCCATCTCTGAGCAACCAAGAGTCTATGAAGAAATGGCAGAGGATGGAATCCAACCACCAACCACAGACAATTCAAAGGCAGTTTTACAACCTACATTTTCCAAACTGAGTGCAGAAACACAAACTACAGCTCTAGCTCCAGGGTCTAGAGAAGAATATTCAGCAAAAACAGAGGCTATTAAAAGCCCATGTGTGGGTGATAAATCTGACAAACATTTAACGAATGAGCAAGAACATAATGAAACAGCAAAACATGAAGTTAATCCTGAAATGACTACAGAACACGAAACTGTAGAGACAGTTAAGTCATTCTCTGAAGTTGAGCCTCGACTTGACCCAGATAAATCACAAACAGAAGTTTCACCCTCAAAACCAGAACAGAGTCAGGCAACTGAGTCAAGTCATGAACGTAATGAGGAAAATAATCAAGCAATTGAAGCAATGGATAAAATGACTGAAAACATTTCACCAGTAACATTTATACATGAAGAAGACACAGGAGTGGAGTGCAATATATCTGAGCAACCAGTAGAAACTCCACAGTGCTTTAATGGAATAGACAGAGTAAATTCATTAGAGGAGGTTAAAAGACCATGTGTGGATGATCAATCTGTGATGTCTGACACACCTTTAGCAGAGAAGCAAGAAGATCATGAAACGGCAAAGTCTGAAGTTAATTCAGAAACCACTGCAGAACACCAAGAAGCTGTTAAGACAGTTAAGACATTCCCGAAAGTTGAGTCTAGACTTAACACTGAGCAAAAAGAAATTTTATCTTTAAAACTAGACAACCAATCAAGTGATGAACCTTATGAGGAAAATTACCAAGTAAGTGGTACTGCTGAAATAACTGAAACCATTTCATCAGTTATATATGAAGAAGACACAGGAGTGGAATGTAAAATATCTGATCAACCAGAAGACACTGGACAGTGCTTTAAGGGTATAGATGGAGTACCAGTTAGAACAATGGAGCATGTAACTGAAATACTTCCTAAGGATAAAGCTGAATCCCCAGAAGGTTTTGCCATATCTGAAACTGAAGGCTCTGAGCATGTAATGGAGGTACTAAAAGCTAATACTTACCCAGTATCTATTCAAGTTGTAAGTGAACATGAGGCTGAAATGACAGTAGGCTCTGAACAGTACGTTGTCACTCCAGATATGACTGTACTATCTGAAATAGACATAGCAGTCACTGAAATGAACACAGCAATGAAACTGAAGGAGGAAACAACCACGTTCATCTCTGAAGGACAAACAGAAGTCACATCTGAGCTGGTGGCAAAATCACCAATTGTGACTGAAAATAAAACTGAGCCTGAGGTGCTGACACAAGTAATAATTGAACTTAGAGCAGAGACACCTGAGTTGAAAGAATCACAACCAGATATCATTGTAGTATCAGAGGTTCAAGCAGAAACACCTGTAGTGTCCTCACTGATAACAGAGCTTGAAGTTGAAACACAGGTAGTCACATCGACTGAAAAGTCTGTTAATATAGAAGCTCTTGCTTTGACATCAGAAATAAACACATTTAAGTCAGATTTAAAATCGGTCGATGAACTAGAGTGTTCTACAGGCACCACGCTACAAGAACCTCCCATCGTAGTCTCAGGAATACAAACAGATACTGGATTATATTTGGTACAAACAGCAGCACTTTCACCAATATTAAAGAAGGTATCAGAAAAAGAGGATGCAAACGTCAACAACCCAGTTATAGTTGAGGTGATGGATCCAAAACTAGAAATGTTTAGGGTAACAGAGGCAATATCACACACATCAGCAGTCCCTGTACTGGAAATGCAAACAGTTGAGACTTCAGCACTTGAAACAGAAACCTTAGTAAGAGCATGTGAGGTAAAGAATGTTGAAGCACAAGGCTCTGTTGTGGCATCAATAAAAGAAGACACACATGTGGGCTCCTTATTTTTGACCACCACTGTCAGTGAAGCACAGCTAAAAACAGTGATCCCTGTGGTACAAACACTAGTGGAGATAACAGCAACAGACGACCCAGCAATTCAAACGCCAATTGATGGTCAGTTGATCCAGGAAACAGAAATGTCCATGGTGGCACAAGAAATAAAAGAAACAAAACCTGAGACACCAGATGCAGTCGATGTTAATGCTTTTAAGATAGGTGTGGCAAAAGAAACGAGAATAGAAGCACCAGGAGTGACCGAACAGATCATAAAAGGAACAGATCTGACATCAGTGGTACCAGAGTCTGAAGCTACTTCAGTGAAGGAGGACATGGGTTCATTAGTATTTACATTAATAGATGAAGAACCAACAGTGGCCCCAGTGGTCCAAACGCCAACAATGGTTCCAGCAGAGGTCCAAAGACCAACTGCTGTCACCCTGGTAGAAACACTGGCAGTTAGTGCAGTAAAGGAAGTGGAAATGCCATTCTCTGGACTAGATGTTCAGGAAAGACACTGTGATACACAATTTGCAGTTAATATTGAGGTTAAACAACCACCAGTAACTGAGATTGAAGTAAAAGAAACAGAAACAATTGAACAGGTGACTCAGGATGTAGAAAATACAACAAATCTCAAAGAGGACTCGAAAAGCCACGAAGAAAGGAGTGTAAGATTAAAAGAGGCTTCTGTCCCCATTGTGAAGATTGTAGAATCCCTACCAGGAGCAAATAATGATGTATGGGAGGATGCTGTTGATGATATTAGTGATGGTCAGTGTTCCAGTACTAAAGAAGGTGGCGATTTTCAAGATACAACCACGTGCCATGGCGACAAGTGAAGCTTGTAAGTGGTCGAACTGTACTTAATGTATAACTTCTGAGTACTAAAAGACAAACACAACTTTTTAATCAGAGGATGATACCTTTATTTGGATAATTCAACACCAGATGTGTTTATTATAGGTTTGAATGAATGCCATTGACGAAGAAAGAGTCTTTTTACAGTCTCTGGAAACATCGAAGGCTGTGGGTTGTACCCCCAGCATGAATGTCTGACTAAGCCAAAAATGAGTGAAATGTTATAGAACATGTGTATAAGCAATAATGCAGTACAGGAAAGACTAAAACAGGTTGAATTTAGCAAAGCCATAATGATACAACTTATTATTTTGTCAATAACATTTTGCCAATATTTTCTATTTTAATTTGTGCCTTTAGCTACCCGATATATTAACACGCAACAATACTGCAGTGGGACCAGTTTATAAGCATCATGAATACATGGAGTAGCTATAACTTGTTTTAAAATCGCACACTCTTAAATCATGTTTAAATAACTATAATGCTGTCACCAAAGCTATATTTACAACTGTACATGTCTACCTAGCCTGCATATTACATAGATTTCATAAACATTGGCTCAAGATTGCTTGAGACTAACATTGATGATTATGATTGTGGTTGTGAAATCTGAACACTTACCAACTATGTGCAAAAAACCTCAGCATTTGCTCACAAAATAATAATTCTCTAGCTTCTCTAAAGTTAAGTCTCACTGCTTATAAATATTATATAGTTTTACTATTATTCCTTGCGACTGAATGTATTTTTGGACAGTATTAAGTTCATCCAAGTAGTTTGTATTTTTTAAAGCACTTGAGGTAGATCAATTTAACAATGAACTATTAATTTGCAAAGTATTTATGGATTAACCCACATTATGTTTATTTTGTTTAAATAAAATAAGCTTTATGGATTCATGGTCTGTGAGTTCATTAATTGACAGTACAAGGGCAGTCTTTTAAAACAATAAAAAAGCATATTCTACCACATAAAGAGAAATAAATAAAATAGATTTAAGTTTCCTTATACAGGGAAATCCAATCAGAACAAAGCTTAAAACCTTTAAACCGGTTTACAGAATATTGAAAGCACTTTATCAACATATTAAATATATATATATATATATATATATATATATATATATATATATATATATA
>JAFFST010048279.1:564476-598703 GCA_022414735.1 Noturus placidus | reverse complement strand
GAATAATTTTGCACGCCCAATTTTTCAGTTTTTTATTTGTTGAAAAAGTTTGAAATATCCAATAAATTTCGTTCCACTTCATGATTATGTCCCACCTGTTGTTGATTCTTCACAAAAAATTACAGTTTTATATCTTTATGTTTGAGGCCTGAAACGTGGCAAAAGGTCGAACAGTTCAAGGGGGCCGAATACTTTCGCAAGGCACTGTATATGTGTGTGTGTGTGTGTGTGTATATATATATATATATATATATATATATATACAGTATATATATATATATATGTGTGTGTGTGTGTGTGTAGCTCTTGTATTATAATCACTAATTAAAGTGTAATGTTAAATTTGACTGTTTATGATAAACAAATACATTGCCACTGAAAGATGCAGTGCATCTGGAAAGTATTCACAGCACTTCACATTTTCCACATTTTGTTATGTTACAGCCTTATTCCAAAATGGATTAAATTTATTATATTCCTCAAAATTCTGCAAACAATACCCCATAATGACAATGTGAAAGAAATTTGTTTGAAATCTTTGCAAGTTTATTAAAAATAAAAAAGCACATTTACATAACTATACACAGCCTTTGCTCTATACTTTGTTGAAGCACCTTTGGCACCAAATACAGCCTCAAGTATTTTTGAGTATGATGCTATAAGCTTGGCACACCTATTTTTGGGCAGTTTCTCCCATTCTTCTCTGCAGGACTTCTCAAGCTCCATCAGGTTGGATGGGGAGCGTCGGTGCACAGCCATTTTCAGATCTCTCCAGAGATGTTAAATCGGGTTCAAATCTTGGCTCTGGCTGGGCCACTCAAGGACATTCATAGAGTTGTCCTGTAGCCACTCCTTTGTTATCTTGGCTGTGTGCTTAAGGTCGTTGTCCTATTGGAAGATGAACCTTCACCCCAGTCTGAGGTCCAGAGAGCTCTGGAGCAGGTTTTAATCAAGGATATCTCTGGACATTGCTGCATTCATATTTCCCTCGATCCTGACTAGTCTCCCAGTTCCATCCCCACAGCATGATGCTACAACCACCATGCTTCACTGTATTGTGGATGATATTGTCCAGGTGATGAGTGGTGCCTGGTTTCCTCCAGACATGACGCTTGCGATTCAGGCCAAAGAGTTCAGTCTTTGTTTCATCATGGTCTGAGAGTCCTTCAGGTGCCTTTTGGCAAACATCAGGCGGGCTGTCATGTGCCGTTTACTGAGGAGTGGCTTCCATCTGGCCACTCTACCATACAGGCCTGATTGGTGAGTTCTGCAAAGATGGTTGCTCTTCTGGAAGGTTCTCCTCTCTCCACTGAGACACGCTGGAGCTCTGTCAGAGTGACCATCGGGTTTTTGGTCACCTCCCTGACTTAGGCCTTTCTCGCCCGATCGCTCAGTTTGCTCTAGGAAGCGTCCTGCTAGTTCCAGACTTCTTCCATTTACGGATGATGGAGGCCACTGTGCTCTTTGGGATCTACAATGCTGCAGAAATGTTTCTGTACCCTTCCCCAGATCTCGATAAAATTCTCTCTCAGAGGTCTACAGACAATTCCTTTGAGTTCATGGTTTGGTTAGTGCCGTGACATGCATTGGTAAATGTGGGACCTTATATAGACAGGTGTGTGCCTTTCCAAATCATGTCCAATCAATTGAATTTACCACAGATGGACTCCAATCAAGTTGTAGAAACATCTCAAGGATGATCAGTGAAAACAGGATGGACCTGAGCTCAATTTTGAATGTCATGGTAAAGGCTGTGAATACTTATGTACATGAATGCTTTTTTTTTAAATAAATTTGCAAAGATTTCAAACAAACTTCTTTCACGTTCTCATTATGGGGTATTGTTTGTAGAATTTTTAGGAAAATAATGAAGTCAATCCATTTTTGAATAAGACTGTATCATAACAAAATGTGGGAAAAGTGAAGCGCTGTGAATACTTTCCGGATGCACTGTACCTGGTCAGTTCAAATGGTCCTTGCTCCAGTATGGCAGTGACATGGCACATTATTTTACACTGAGGGGCAAACCTCAGGGGGGGCTCCAAAATGCAATGCTCATGTATTACATTCTAAACAGGAAAGGTTCCTCTGCCCCATAACACCATGCTCAGCTTAGTCACCATTTTGTATGACTCTCTCCCTTGATTTAGGCAGACATTTCGTGCAGCCTGATTAGCTTTGCAAGAGCTCTTCCCACCAGCACTCTGCTGTTGTACTGTGTATATGCTCCCACCACTGTCTCTTCTGAATAAATTTTGAGACACAATTTGGACATGCAACTTCTCCACCTTCATCTGTTGATCAGTATTATTCACTTCATCACTGTCAACATCTCAAAGGTCTGTTCTGAAAAGCATTTGGTCATGGTCTCACTATTAGTCTTATTGGCCTTAACACACTGCTGATCAGAGATATGAATACCAAAGAGAGAGTTTGTCAAAGGGACACAAGGGGAACCTGAGTAAATAAAAGGGTTGCTTCCTGTAGAAGGGGATACAGATGAAGGAATTTCAATCCCTATTACAGGTAGTGATGATCTGTGATTTGTGTGGTCAGTTTTTCAGTGTATATCAAGTTAAAATACATCTGAATATGCCCAGTTGTATATCTGAGAGTTTCAGATCAAGTCTTTAAAGAAATAGAGAAAGAATTAAATGGATAAAGTTTTCTCCCTTCACTACAAATGTAGTCAATAAGTCTGTGTTCTTCTTTAAGGTTAACTGTGCACTAGGACTACAAGGCTAATGTTGCTAACAATCACAGGAAGCTTATGGCAAGCAGTTTATCGTTCTGCAAACTGCATGTTTTGAGTAATCACATCTTTATCTCAAAAGACATTATTTCTCTTAGTAATGGCATTTGTAAAACATCAGAATAGGTATGTAATAAAATGCATAAATACATTTAGAACTCCCTCATATTAACATCCAAACCATTTTTAAACATTGAGATTTTCAATTTTCAATTCTTCATGGCATGGATTCCACAAGATGTTGGAAACATTCCTTTGAGATTCTGGTTCTTATTGACATGATTGTATTATGTAATGCCTGCAGATATTTCAGGTGCATTTTTCATGCTGTGAACCTCCCGTTCTACCACATACCAAAAGTGTTCTGTTGGATTTAGATCAGGTGACTGGGAAGGCCACAGAAGAACACTAAACTCATTGTCATGTTTATGAAACCGGATTGTGATGATTTTGCTTTGTGACATAGTGCATTATCATGCTGGAAGTAGATATTATAAGATGGGTAAATTGTGGCCATGAAATGGTGCACATGGTCAGCAACAACACTCAAATGATTGCTTGGTATTAACAAGCCCAAATGTGACACAAGACACAAGGCAGGTTGGGTCTATGGGATCATGTTGTTGGTGCCAAATTCTGACCCTACTGTCCAGTTTTGGTGAGTCTATGCCCACTGCAGCCTCAGCTTTTTATTCTTGGCTGAGAGATGTGGAAGCTGATGTGATCTTCTACTGTTGTCGCCCATCCACTTCAGGATTCGGTGTGTTCTGCATTCTGAGATGTTTTTCTGCTCACCACAACAGTACAGAGTGGTTATTGAAGTTACTGTAGCCTTTCTGTCAGCTCAGACCAGTGTGGCTATTCTCAGTTGACCTCTCTCATCAACAAAGTATTTCAGTCCACAGAACTCCCAATCATTGGGTGGTTTTTCTTTATTGCAGCATTCTGAGTAAACTATAGAGACTGTTATGCATGAAAATCCCAGGAGATCAGCAGTTACAATGCTGTGAAAAAGTATTCCTTATTTCTTCTGTTTTTGTGTAAATAGTTATAGAGCTTCACACGAAATACAACATAAAACAAAGGCAACCTGAGTAAAAACATAATACTGTTTTTAATTTTTTTATTTTATTGAAGCAAAAAAACGTTATCCAACACCTATCACCCATGTGAAAAACTAATTAAACTTAAAATCTGGTTGTGCCATCTTTAGCAGCAATAACTGCAACCAAACTCTTCCGATAACTGGAGATCAGTCTTTCACTTACTTCTATGCTTTGGATCACTGTCTTGCTACATAATCCAGTTGTGCTTGGCTTTCAACTTACGGACTGAAGATCGGATATTCTCCTTTTGTATTTTCTGGTAGAGAACAGAATACATGTTTCCCTCAATTAGTGCAAGTTACCCTGTCCGTGAAGCAGCAAATCATCCACACACACTCACACTGCAACCACCATGATTGAACAGGACCTTGGCCAGTTCCACTTTCGACTCATCAATCAACAGAACATTCTCCCAAGAGGTTTGAGGATCATCAAGGTGTGTTTTGGCAAAATTCAGATGAGCCTTCATGTTCTGGGTTAGCAGTGATTTTCACCTCACCACTCTTCCATGGATGCCATTTTTGCCCAGTGTCTTTCTGATCGTGGAGTCATGAGCAGTGACCTTTATTGATGCAAGAGATGCCTTTGATGTTGTCCCTAGCTCTTTTGTGACTTGCTGGATGAGTAGTTGTGCTCTTGGAGTAATTTTGGCAGGTTGGTGACTTCTGGGAAGGTTCACTACTGTGCTGAATTTTTACATTTCGAGATGATGGCTCTCACTGTAGATCTTCAGAGTCCCTTTGAAATAGCTTTGTAACCCTTCCCAGACTGATGTATCAACCAGTGTCTTCCTAATCATTTCTGGAATTTCTTTCAATTTTATCACAGTGTGTTACTGTGTAAGATCTTTTAACCAACTTCACGTTGTTGCAAAAGCTCTATTTAAGTGTTGATTTGATTGAACAGGGTTTGCAGTAATCAGGCCTGCTTGGGTCTAGTCCAACTGAACCCCATTATGAATGCAGTTTCAAAGATTTAGGGAATTAGTAACTACAGGTGCAAATACATTTTCACACAGGCCCAGTTGGCATTGGATACTTTTTCAATTAACATTATCAATTAAAAAACTGTATTTTATGTTAACTCAAGTTGCCTTTGGTTTATCTTAGATTTTGTGTTAATTTCTGAAACAACTTAGTATGCGATGTACACAAAATAGAAGGGGGCAAATACTTTTTCAAAGCACTGTATAGATATTCTCGAACCAGCCTGTTTGGCACCAACAATCATGCCACAGTCAAAATCACTGAGATCACAAGTGGCTGGCTCGTATCTGCATGATTTGATGCATTGCACTGCTGCCACCTGATTGGCTGATTAGATAATTGAATGAATGAGTAGTACAGGTGTTAGTAACAAATTGCTCCGTGTTAAATATTTAAATGAAATTGTATGAACACTCAGTAACCACCAGGGATTGTGAGAATCACCTGAATACCTTTTTGGTTATGTGTACGTGCATGTGAGTCCTTTCCACAAAGCCATGACATAACGTATGGCTTGGCATCGGCAACAAATAACTCTGTAATTCAGCCAAGGGCCAATTTCTCACCAGACTGTCATTGGTTCCAAATAAAAGGGAACCAAAAGTATTCACAGAAGCACTGTGACATACATTCATCCCGCCTCCAGAAGTGGACAATGTCATGAGGCACCAGGAATTAGTACTAACTGGAAAGGTGTTCGGAGAGGATCACCACACTCATGCCACTGGGAAGGGCGATGTTAACCTGGAGAAGGTGCACAGTGACAGCCAGGTAGCAGTGCAGACTTCCTGGGGCAGCAAGTCTACAAGTAATGTCGATGAGGAGATGACCAATGTAAAGAGAGCATATCACAGTAGGGGCCATTGTGATGAGTTCCACCACAAAGACCAGCTTTTACTTAGATTAGGGAGGCACTTGTGACTTTGCTTCATGACAGATGAACAGTTAATATGAGTCTGCAGTCTGGTCTAAATAGATCCATAAGGCTTCAAAAAATGGACTGTTTTAGGTCACGTGACTAAATGAACGAGTTTGTAGGCTGGTTACAGGATGTCCTTTACTTAAATGGCTCCTTGTACAGCAGCCTAAAAAGATTTACATTTTGTATGATGAGGTATGAAAATGGGCTTCCGGGCCTCTTCCGTTTTTCTTTATTTTTAATTTAAAAACTCATCTAAATGTGACTGGATTTGAAAACTGCTCTGAGCTATGCACGTACTAGAATCAACCACACAGTGTACTTGCATTTTAAAATAGCAGAAAAAGGTTTGAAATAGAGCCTCGTGCAAAGATGTGAGACGCCCCCTCTGCTTTGGATTTACATTATTTTTAAAGAAATAATAAAACCACACAAGTTTACTATTAAAATTATGTTTCTTTGATGCAAAATGTATAAACAGAAGGATTATAAAAGCAGAATAATAATATTGTTTTCCTTCCCTTTACGTTATTGTTTTGCCAATAAATAAGCCTTTTCAAAGATTTGTGCATGGAGTTTTATTTATCTATCGAAAACTTACAGCACAACACAGAACCATAGCAAGCATCTGAAAACAGTCTACTGATTACAGGTTCAGAAAAGAAGCAGTTAAGCTGAACACTGAAACCTTTTAGAAAATGCTTGGCTGATTTCATTGTGGCAGTCACATCCTCCTCTAAGATCTCTGTCTCCTCAGAAGACCACACGGGCGAGTTCAAACATCACCTTTAGATTGCACAAAAGACACAAATGTTTAGCTCTGAAAGAATGCATTTAGTTGCTTCTTTTTTCCTTATTTATGGACTATAATTAATTTATATAATATATATATATATATATATATATATATATATATAAAGGGTAATAAAAACATAAGGGTGCAATTTTGTGATTATAATCCCATTTCCGAAAAAGTTGGGACAATATGGAAAATGCAACAAAAAAACAAAAACATTAGGAGTCATTTGAAAATTCAATTCACCCTGATCTATACTGAAAACACATTATTAACATATTATTTTATGTTTTACTTTGTGAATCTTTATTTAATTTTGAAAATATATACTAATTTCATATCTTTTTGACTGCAAAACACTACAAAAAAGTTGGGACAGTCGATGTTTACCACTGTGAAACATCACCTCTTCTTTTAATACCACTTATTAACACTTACTGAGTGAAGACACCAGTTGGTTAAGTTTAACGAGTGGAATTTTCCCCCATTCATCCATTATGCATTTCTTCAGCTGCACAACTGTATGGAGGCTTTCACTGCCTTGTTTTGTGCTTCATAACGCACCACACATCCTCAATCAGAGACAGGTCAGGACTGCAGGCAGGCCATGCTAGCACCCGCACGCTCTGCTTACGCAACTATGCGCTTGTAATCCGGGCAGAATGTGGTTTGGCGTTGTCCTGCTCTGGATGGCAGCATATGTTGCTCTAAAATGTGTACATATCTTTCTGCATTAATGGTGCCCTCACAAATATGCAAGTTACCCATGCCATGAGCACTGACACACCCCCATACCATGACAGACGCTGGATTTTGGACCTGATGCTGATAACAGCTTGGATGGTCCTTTTCCTCTTTGGTCCGGAGAACACAACGGCTGTTTTGTACAAAAACTATTTGAAATGTTGACTTGTTGGACCACAAAACACAATTCCACTGTGCTATTGTCCATCTCAGCTGAGATCGAGCCCAGAGAAGTCTACGGCACTTCTGGACAGTGTTGAAGTAGGACTTCTGCATTGCATATTAAAGTCTTAACTTGCATCTGTGGATGCAGCGGCGAATGGTGTTGACTAACAAAGGTTTACCAAAGTATTCCCGAGCCCATGTCAGGATATTCATTACAGACTCATGACAATTTTTAAGACAGAGATGTCTGAGGGATCGGAGGTCACATGCATTCAGAACTGGTTTTTGCCTTGACCTTTATGCACCGAGATTTGACCGGATTCTGTGAAACTTTTAAATATTGTGCAATGCAGAAGGTGAAATGTACAAAATCCTATCGATTTGTCTTTGGGGAATGTTGTTCTCAGTGTTGGCTATTCGCTGACGCATCTGTTGGCAGATTGGCGAGCCTCGACCAATCCTTGATCTTAAAGGACTAGACCTTTTTAGAGGCTCCTTATATACTATGATTAGATGATTGCCTCACCTGTTTCACAACATCTTCTTATTTCAACTTGTCACATCACTATCAGTCCTAAAATTGGACCGTGCTGCATGTATCAGTTTCAAAATAAACATTTATCTTCAAAAAACTATGCAGTTGATTAGGTAAAAAATCGAATTGTTTTATTTGTTTTTATTACCATTTTCCATACTGTCTCAACTTTTTTGGAATTGAGGTTGTATTAAATCATGCTATAAGACATATTACCCTTTTGTTAGTGAATGAGGTCACTAATTGGCTTCCTGAAACTAAAGATGGGGTCAACAAGGTGAGCAGTTTTACATTGCTGCATTACTTGTCCTGCTTTAATGCGATCTAAATTTGCTACAATCTTTAAATGGTTCTACTTACACTGTTTTTCAATTTAGTTTTAAAAGCTCTGTTGTTAAGATTTAAATGTGTTATAATTATATTTGTTATTATTATGCAAACCTACAGCATTCACAAAGATGATTTTTAACTGAGATTTCTTCATCTTCATTGGACAGTATTTAATTCTCATGTTATATTCATTAAGGATAATAGCTAGACATGCTGCAAACATTTGTATTATTGAGTTAACACGATAATCAAGAGGCAGGTAGGTTTTATCAGTGGATCTGAAAGCAGCAGACACATGAACTGACCTCAATAGTGATCAAGATTACAATCATCCACTCCAGTCGGAGACTGTGCTTTTCACCAAGGTGATTCCTCATTAGGTCTGTCAGTTCAGTGCAATGCTGCAGCTTCTCATTCACAACCTACACAACACCACAGGAATGCATTAGGACCAGCACCGTTTTATACAAGTCATACAGTCAACTACAGAATTATTGGCCACAACCATTTCTGTGCTGACTTGGCTGTTATGTCTGGGGTCATTATCCTATTAAAAGATTCATCTACAGCCATATCCTAACTTTCTGGCAGAAACAATCAGGCTTGGGGCCAAAATATTCTGGTACGTAGTGAAATTCAACATCCATTGGATGTCTAGCCTCAAAACAGCCAACAAAGCATCAGTGATCCATCACCATATTTTACAGCAGGCACACTGTCCCCCCGCCCCTCCCCGACCCATTACCCAAACACACAGAAGGCCAAAAATAAACCACAATAAATAGCCTGCACTTATATAGTGCTTTTTTAACCTTAGTGGTTGTACAAAGCACTTTACACTGGTTCTCATTCACCCATTCACTCACACACCAATGGTAGCAGATGCAAGGTGCTAGCTTGCCATCGGGAGCAACTTGGGGTTCAGTGTCTTGCCCAAAGACACTTCGGCATGTGGAGTCATGTGGCCCGGGAATCGCACCACCAACCCTACGATTAGTGGACAACCCACTCTACCACCTGAGCCACAAATGTTCATGTTCATATCAAGTAAGAGGATAAATAGAAGGTGACAATCACACTCTGTCCTCCTGCTATAATTACAGAAGACATAGTAGAAACAGAATAAGGCTATAAGATTTTCTGTGTGTTTATTGAGTACAAAACGAAAACTGAGATCACAGATGGGATTGTTTAATATCATTACCTTGACCCTACGGTTGATACTGAGAAACTGACATGTTTTGTCATACAGTTGTTCCAGGTCCTCTCTGTCCCAGTAGAAATCAGGAGTGATGAGAAGATCTGAACTGAGGTTAATGCAGTGCCTGTAAAACAACATGATTAAAACATGAACTAACTTTGAAAATTTGATATCGAGGTTTTGTTATTCTACAGGTGGTTTCTCACCTCAGAGAAAAAAGTTCTCCTATTTTCTGCAAGACCTCTGCCCTGGACAGTTTGACTGACTTCCCAGACTTTAGTGTCTGTTGGGAGAGTATATGACTGCCTTAGAAATGTGACTGTACAATATGCATTATGTTTTATTAAATGATTTTACATTTAGAATTCCTATACAACAGATTATAAATGTGCTATGTGTCTAATTATTTCCATCATAAATAAAACACGTGACATTCCAAAAAAAAAACAAAAAAAACTGTCCTATTCCATATATTAATGCTACTCTTCAAATGGATGTATTGTACACATTTCATCATGTAGTTTCAAGCAGTTTCAGATGCTGTGATGTATAAATGCACACTAAATAAGTGGGGCTACCTCTGGAATTGGCTGAATAGATTCAACAAAGTTATCCAGAGAGATCTCCCATATCGCCAGCTTAACTGTGATAAAATCATTTTAAACGCATGAATAAAAGGCTAATAATAGGAAGAAAAAATTCTTCAAGACATGTGTAAAAAACATGTGTAATCTCCTACCCACCTGAGAGAGACAGTGCATTAGAAAATGCAAATTTCTCCAGAAGGACTTGCTCATAGTCCATGTCGCTATTAAATATGAAGTTTCCCCGGTGGAGCTTTGTATTTCCCCTAAGTAAGTAAACAACAAACATATGTCCCATTAGACACTGCAAAAATATACTGCCACGATATGTTATATACAGAGGAATGTATGTAAAAGTCACACGTCATGACATACTCTTCTATTGAGTAATTGATCTCTTCATTTTCCCAGTGGACCAAAGCCACTTCATACGGCTGAATCTCATGTTGCTCCAATATCCGCATCACTTTCTTTAACTGTAAATCAAAATTGTATAGATACACAGAAATACACATAAGCACCAGGTAGCTGTTGAGATGTATTTCACAAGTGTGGAAGTTAAATTTATTCTAAACCACACCAAAAAGCATACTGAGACAGGAAGCACGGAAAGATTTTACTCACAGTTTCCACATCAACATTCCAGAAAACCACTGAGCCTTCCCTATTGAGGAAAAACTCTTTTAAGTGTTAAACAGGAGTGGACAAGTTTATCCGCAAAGGACAGGCTTTCATTTCAACCGAGCAAAGCCGTACCACATATTTCGACTAATTAAACAGGTGGAACCGGGAGTGGCTCCTGCTTGGCTGGAAAGAAAAGCTGAGTCTACACCAAACCTTTGCAGATAAGACTGGACACCCCTGGTTTAGAACTTAATTATGAGCAAAGAGCGGCGATGTGAAGAGAACACACATTTCAGCATACCTGAAGAAAAACATCATGGCAGAGTCATCTGGTTTTGATGCCATTTCTGTTCCAATCACCAGAACATTAGCTGCATCTAAACACAACAAGACAATGTCAATTTTAGGAAATAACTTACAGATCAGTCATGTTTATGCATGAATGTGTGTGAAAACACTGATTATAGCATTACCATTAAAACAGTTAAACATCCAAAAGAAAATAGAAGAAGCAAGTGATGCTACACTTCAACCAACCTCTGGGCAAGTCTCTTATTTCAAAAAAGCCATTAGCTATTAGGTCATGGCAGAGAGTAGGTAGGTGATACTGTTCAGCAGTTGCATAGGCGATACATTGCATCATATCCTGTTTAGAAAAAAATCAGGTCAGCCAATGCATAATGAGTTCTTTTAATTATTATTATTATTATTATTATTTACAATTTTATTCATTTTAATCTGAAAGAGCTAGGCGGGAATAGAGAACAGTTTCCCCAAAAGTTAGCTCTAGATTTATTCCCACTAGCTCAGAATAAACAACTTGCCTCTTCTGGGGCTGGCAGATTGGCTCTGGACGGCTGTTTCGTCCTTGGTCCCTTTAATGTCTTTTTGCCAGGCATGCCCGCTTGCTTCAGCACAGATTTGGGGGTTCCACTGGCGGATTGAAATGTTCTGTGTATATTCCATGTTTTGAGTACCATGCCATGTTTTGGGTTTAAAATGAGTCTTCGCATTCCATAAGACCAGGCATCGCTGGATGTGATGGTGGGACTGTTCTTGCAGTGTGTGTGACGTTTGTGAGATAAGGCGCTGCAGGACAGCACATTTTCTAGACAGCAGCTGAGCCTTGAGTCTGGACTTTTCTCCAGCCTTAGTGCTCTTCCAGGGACTAATCTGGAGTAAAGTGTCCTCTCCAAAGGCTGATGCAGTCTCCAGGATGTCAAAGCTGTCAGAGACCTAGCTAGCATACCTAGCTATCTGTGTAAATAAACATTATGATTGCATCATTAGTCTTCTAGCAGGATCAGTACCATTTAACGCTATATGTATTTCAACCTACTGACCTTGACAGTAATCAGCTAGCTAGCTGTCAAAGTCCTTCATAATTATATAACTATCGAACTTTATTATGTTAAACTATGTCTCTTACTTTTTTTTTGTTTTTTTTGCTTTAAAACCGCGTACAACGATGATCTGCAGAACAAACAGCATGTAGTAACGTTAGCTGACTGCTCTGACAGTATTATAATCTGGGCAGCTAGCTAACGTTAGCTGAACTTCAGTCTCCTCTGTACAGTTATACACTAAATCAGTTTCAGTTCAGTACATACCAAGTGCGCTGTTGCAGAAGACAGAATAAGTAACGGGCATATCTGATTTGACTTATCGAGATACTTTCTCCGTGCACAATTCGGGCTCTGACATTTTTAGATCAAGTTTGTTTTGAAAAAATGAATAGAGATGACACTTCCTGTATTGGTGACGTCACCCAGTACATTACACCACGTGGGAAGTTCACAAGCCCCACCCACTAACAAGCACTAACCAAACACAGATGTGCAGGATTAATGCATGGGTTGCTTCTCATTGCTTTAACTGCACTTCTCCTTGCGAGGAAATGGTGCATGAAAAGTAAACTAGGACAAATGAGAAGCCTTCTGTCACTGAAGCGTCTCTTTAAAATGGCTTGAGTGATTTTAATAAATGATGACATTCTTTGATTAAAATAATCCATTTTAATCAACAACCTTACCAACAGTAATAAAAAAGATACATTTTGCATTTGTTATTTTTAATATGGAATAATTTATTGTTATTTCGGGGAGGGGGTGCAGGAGGATTATTTACCGGAGGCCTACGTCACGTCCTACAACAAATATTACTTCCGCATAGGAAGCACCTATGGCTGCGTCTGAAACTGCATAATTACCCACTACATAGTAGGCGAAAAGCAGTACGGCAGAGGGGAAGTATGTCCGCATTCTCAGTAGGCGAGAAATACCCGGATAACGTACTGCTTCCGGTGAGATTTTACAGTATGCAACCGATTGACACTACGCGAGTCAAACAATTCCATAATGCAACGAGACTGGTGCGGACGAGCTCTGGTGTTCAACAACACCTTAATAAATTGTTAACTTGTTTAAGATTTTTGTGTTTATTATGACCTCGAAGGTCACATGACAATGCTAACATGGCGGATGTAGTATGCCCGGGATTGTATTCATACTACACAAACATACTGATTAGTACGTACTGTTTCCACGGTAATACAGTACGCACTGTCTCAGTATGCGATTTCGGAAGTAGACATTGTCTCCTCTCTCCTTGATTCCTCTGAGTGCACTTTAATTATCAGTTTGTTTGTATGTTTTTAAACCACACATTACCTCAGTATATATTAAATACTAGTACTAGTTCCTATCGGTGGACCCAAATGTTGGTGTGTTGCTAAGAGACAAAAAGCGAAACGTTGCGGCATTTCCGTTCAGGACATTCACAGTAGAGAGGGATAAACGTTATTTGAACAAATCAGGTAAAGCGGTTGAGCAACGCCGTTTTGTTCTGCAGAAACACCAGTGTCATTTTCTATGATCTTGTGTTGTGAGGCGCAGCAGCGCCCCTATCGGTGAACCCAAATGTTGGTGTGTTGCTTAGAGACAAAAAGCGAAACACTTCTTTTCAGGACATTCAAAGTGGAGAGGGGAAAACGTGCACAGAAAAAAAGACACAAAGTTGGTAAGGATAAAAAAGACGCTTGGTTAACGTTTTCCTGTCGTTATATATATAAAAAATATATATAACGGAAATTTGAGCTATAATACAGCTAATACAGCTAATTTTGCATAACTATATTTGTTGATCGAAGGAAAAATCCAGCTGCTTCCTTTTGAAATCAACAGGAATGATTATCAACTCTTTTTTGATTATAATTTCATTGTAGATTATATTTAATACACAGCATTTACAAGTTGAGGTTAACTGTAGAGTTAATCCAGTGGTGCTCGACCTTGGGGTCATAGTCCCATGTCGGGTTGTGGGATCACAGGGGATTTGTTTAATTTCACTTTCCATCATTTTGGAGTTCCAAAACTTCTGCCCGTGTAATTGTGTCCACCTACTCAAATCCTTAAAATGGTGTGCGCCTTGTGCCCGATGCCTCCTGGGATAGGCTCCAGGTTCCCCGTGACCCTGAAAAGGAGTAAGCGGTTGAAGATGGATGGATGGATGGTTAAAAAGGTAGAGAACCCCTGAGTTTTTCTGTGTTCATAACATTAACAGGTCAGCACAGTTTATTGTTGCAATGGAAGATTCAGTAATACAGCAGCACCTGCACCACTACAAACAGGCCACAGAGTCTGCCCGAGAGGAGCTCGCAGCCCTCCAGGCCAAATATCAAAGTCTCCACTCACAGGTATGATATCTTAAAGCTTAAATTAAAGGATCAAGTCTAATTTAAACATATCCTTCATGCAAACTTTGTTTTAACTCATCAGCTGGTCGATTGTCAGTCCAAGCTTTCCTCTCAGAAGACTACCGTGAAAGACCTGAGAGAGGCAAGTGACCGGCACAAAGAGACTGAGGCCAGACAGGCATCTCTCATCAATTCCCTCAGGGAACACATTCACAACACAGAACAAGAAATGATCTCGATTGCCTCCTCTAAAAACATTACAGATATGAAATTACAAGCACTTACCAAGGAGAATGAAGATTTGAAGGAAAGAGCATTACAAATGGGGATTCAGTCCAAGTGAGTGTTGGTTATTCGTCTCTGTTGATAAATTCTATCTACATTCCTTTATACACATGGAAAAATTTATATAAAGTTTGAATGTTTTATTTCTAGGGAGTATCTTAAAGAATGGAACAAGACAAAGCAAGAGGCAAACGATTTGCAGAGGAAGTGTGAGGACTTTTTATCCAGACTAGCCAGCAAGCTTTCTGTTGATTTGGCTGGGAATGATAAACCCATGGAGACTGTTGTCTCTTTGGTGAGTTGATGATGAGCTCTGCGTTCAACACGAAGTTTTAAAGTCTCCATGTCCCTGAAGATTGTTTGCATTTTTAGGTGGATTTGTGCTGCATGGAGAGAGATAGACAGAAAACACAGATATGTGCACTAGAGGAAAGTGCGAAATCACATGATGTGGAGAGTAAAGCCAGCAGGGAAACAATTAGAAGACTAGTGGCCGACGTGGACCATGAACAGAAAGTCTCAACTATCCGAGCGAGTGACCTGAACTCTATAAGACAGGTAAAGTCCTGTCCATTTATCTGACGTTTCACAGAAATGTAACAATTCAGATGCGTATAAATGCTTTTTATTGGCATGTGCAGATCCATGTTGTTTTCATACACTGCATTGTGTCTCTCAGGAACTTGATTGCATTCTGCTAAAGAAACAGAGCTTGGAAGTAGACAATAAGAGCCTGAGGAACAAGCTGCAGGAAAGTGAACTTGCTCTTTTTGCTGCTAGGGAGGACTATAGATCTTATGAGAAGTGCTCTCAGGATCTGGAGCAAAAACTCCTCAGGAGCCAAAACGAAGCACAGGCAATGCACAGTCGCATGGAGTCTTTTTTAAAAGAAGTGCAAGTTATGCTTGGAAGTGATCCTGCCATTTCTCTGCATAAAGAGGAACATGTTCTGGAGAGACTCCGAGAAGTCTGCAGAAGAGAGAAGAGCAGCACTGAGGTGGTGTTACAAACATAAAACATTTCATTATTTCCTATGGCTTACTGGTCTGGCTTTGGTTCCATTTTTACATTAAAGTAGTGCACTATAGTATTCTAAGTGTGCCATTTAGTATTCTATTCACATGCTAATACTGTTTGCATATGCTACAGTCTGTTACAGGGATGGAGTCCAGACTGGCTGCAGTGTTACAGGAACTTGGCAGGCAGTCAGAGCTGCACAGAGCAGCAGAACAAAGGGAGCAGCAGCTCCAGAACAAGATCCAAACACTGGAGTCAGAGCTGTTCACCGCAGGAGTGAGCAAAGATGCGCAGAGTAATGACAAACAACAAGTGAGCGCACAACACTCTTAACACCACTCTGCATCTTTCCACTTCAGTATTTGTATTTCTTGCCAATTTAAATCGGGGGCTATCTTTTTATACTTCAATACAGGTACAGAATTGACAATTAATAGTTCTCCACTGAAGTTATTTGTTAGGTTTTCTGTTTTTCATACAGTATTTGCAGTTTCTAGAAAATCTTTCAGAGAAAATGAGAATTGAGCACATAACCACAGATCTGGGCTTTGACATGCGACTTGAGGCCATACTGATACGTGCAGAACAACTGACGAGACAGGAGGGAACCGCTTTAGTGGAAACCAAGAGTCTGGTTTACACTCTTCAGAAAAAGGTTTGAAAGTGTTGGTTACATCTACAAAAACTTTTAACTGTAGCTGGTATAAGATTGACAGTGACTGAAGAATAATAAATATGTGGCTTCTATACTTCTTCCTGATGCGTGTCAGGTATTTGTGTTTATATGCATTATACTATACCTTACAACTGTATTACACTATACTGTACAGTATACAGTATATCTTATAGAGCCATGAGACATAAAGGGTCCTCCACTGATTTGGCTAATCTGACAGTCTTTATTACTGTGTTCTATTCTCGGCTGTTTTGGGTGCAGTTCAAGGAGCAGAAGCAGCGCTTAGAGAGTAAGGAACTGCACATGGATCTGCTGCGTAGGAAGGTGGCCCAGCTGGATGAAGAGAAGAGGAGTCGTTCAGCTCTGGCTGTGGAGAGGGATGATGTTACACTGGCCAGCCGGAAGCTGCAGAAGAAGGTGGAGCGGCTTCAGGCTGAGCTTAATGCCATGCGGCTCTCTACCACTGACCTGAAGGCCCAGCTCTCTCACACCAATGAGCTCAAGGTAGAGGGAAAGAGAGCTCTGGCTCATATGCCAAGAAGAGGCAGAGTGCCTTAATCATGTTTAAATGGAGATCAATAACTATGAATTAAAAATGTGTATATAATAATGGACATACTGCTGTGAAATATAATTTAAGGTTGAATATGTTAAGTGCCAAATGAAAGTAAAAGACTCAATTATCCTTTACCACATAATTTCAATCCTAGCATCTATAAACATAAAAAAAATGTATTTTACAGTAGGGTTCCCAAGTAGGGCAACAGCATTCATTCAGTCATCTAGAGATTGCAAGTTCCAATCCCAATGACGTCATATCCGTCTGTGGCCGGGAGTCCTAGAGAGTAAAATTGACCATGCCACTGGCCAGGCCATTCTCCCTTGTCAATCATATTGACCCTAGCCAATCATGGGTGTCTATGAGTTCATGTATGCAGAAGAGTGTAGATAGCACTTTCCTCCAACTGTGTTACACTGCCCTGTGACAAAGCATATGCAGCAGTTCAAAAAGATGTGGTTGGCTGGCTTCACATGTCTCGGAGGAAGCATATGATACACGCCACCCTCCCCGGTTGGTAGCTGTCATATGGGAGACCTGACTGGTGGGTGGGAATTGGCCAAGACTAAATGAAAGAGGAAATGGGGATAAAATCTTACAATACCTTAGGCATTGCTTTGTTTGGTGCAATAAGATCAGAGTGATGCAACAGAACAGAACCATTGAAGATCAGACTAAGTGTCTGGGAAAACTGGAGAAGAACAAAGTGAAAGTGGAGAGGAGACTTTCAGCAACAAAGACGGAGCTCCAGAATGAGGCACACAGAGCCAGGGATAAATTACAGCAAGCACAGAGACTGCTCCACAGTCAGGCCAGTGCCATGGCAGAGCTCGCTCACCGAGAGAAGAAGGTAGTGAATAGTAACTATTACTCATAGTCTGAATGAGTCTGCATTCTGTATGAACTCAGATGTATCCCATCTTCTTTCATTATTAAATGACATTGCTTGCCTTTTCTTGTGTTACAGCTGATGGATTTCTGTAATGTCATCGCTCAGATGTTAGGGGTGAACATGTCAGCCTCCGTTCCCAGCTGTGAGGTAATCAAGAGGCTGGAGGTTCTTATTCATTCAGGTCATCACTTTCCCCATGCCAACCAATGTGTAGTGCCACATCATCAGCACCACATGGCACTGACCCCAGATGCCCCTTCATGCTCTATCATTACAGCAGGCTCTCCAGGGCCTGAAGTACCAGTGCAGCCTCCATTGCCCACTACAACTACAACCTGAGCAGCAATGCAGCAATCATATATAGTATTTACCACACGCTACAGTAGGTATGATTTAAGAAGACTTGTAATGAACCAGGATAAATGTGGTATAAATTGAAATATTGTTAAGTCGATTCAATTATTTTAATAAAATATTATTATTCTTCCATTGTGATATTTGCATATTATACATGATGCAAATGACTTCTTTGTTTTATAGTTAAAAACTAACTCAGTGTTTTACCATAACCAGGCTTAACAAGGGAACTCTTAATATAATTTCATATTTGGTTGTATGTTTTTGGATTATTACAAAAAAAAATCCACTCATAAATCCATATTGTGTGTACTGTCTGTATTTTGAACACAAACTGTACATAGGTCAATATTATAATTAGTGATCCACAGAATACTGTATATTCATGACGACTTGATTATTACAGTAAGTTAGTTATAATTATAATCAGTCTTAAACTATGACAAATCCAATAAATCAAAATTTTTAAAGCAAAAAGATTACATGCCAAAAATACATATAAAAATAGTTCCCATATATTGCTCTTTAAAACGTTTTACAACTCATTTGTTATAAGGAAAGCAGTTTATATGTCAATACTTTCCATGATTAAACAAACAAATCTAAAATAATAATAATAATATACCTTCAATAATATTTCCATTTAAAATCCAGTGCTCTCCAGTCAAAATAAACTTTTGTATATATTTCTCCTTTTGTAATTTGGCCTGTCCTACAGCATATTAATTTTCAGTGCAAAGTTTTTTCCAAACATCCACACAAGACATGAGTAAACTTAGCAGCTCTATTTAGCTATACAAAGACAGAAATATGATCAGCTTTGGATGCTAATCAAGTGGTCCCAGTCAGAGTAAAATCTTTCGAGATCTCATTAGTGAAGACCGTCTAAGGTAAAAACTAAGCTCACATAGGAGGAGGCCCATTTGTGTAGCTGAGCATAGGATGGAAGGAGTGGGCGAAGGTGTTAGACTGGGAGCAACTGTAGTCCTCCTCAGACATAGGCACCAGACAGGCCACGGTCAGCAATAGCAGCAATATCAGCTGCACAGGCAGCGAGGCCCAAAGGACTCGTCGGAGGAAAGTTCTACACCGGGAAGGCAACTCCTCCTCCTCAGAACGGGAGGAATCGGATCCAGCGACGCTGAGAGACCTGCTCACACAAGGGACACAACAAATCAGGCAGACACATTCAAATGCAACAGTTACTATATAAGCTAGGCTGACTGTAGAGCCTTGCTACTTCTTTGCTACATCTTCTTTGCTACTTCAGAAGTGGTCTTCTGGATAAAATGCATACATAATACCCTGTGTTTTTCAGGGATTTCCTCTGCAATTACATATACTTGCCTGATTAAATCTCATGCACCTTGAGGTAGAATACATTACTGTCTTTCTACATCACCAAATAACATCATTGCATTTTCACACAAAGGTTTAGCTGCTCAAGCCAGACAAAGACAGGATAAGTCTGAAGAAAACGCAAGGCTTTTATTTAGCAATAAAAAGGTCGTTTAAATAAAGTGTTTGTCTTTCTCATGTTGTTACTGTTAGATCTATCACAATGTATGCCAAGAAGAAAGATTTCTGTCCAGCAGTTCTGGGAAAGCAGCTGCAGTGCCACATATAGGTTTCTTTTGGAATATCAGATTTCACCGCAAGAATTTACCCCACACAGTATCAAATTAAAGCTAGTAGTAGTATAATCAAGTTAAAAATCTTAAATAAATCATTCTACATCTATTTGCAAATATTAAAGAAAAAGTATTTATCGAATATCAAGATTTTGAACATAGTATTCACTTTTTATGTTATACAGTTCAAAGATAAGTCTTGACTATATAGTTTGTGTCATTTATAAATCTACATTTTGGTTGTGAATCATAATGGCGCTTTGCAAGAGCAGCTTTTGAGGTGTCACTCACCCTGAGCCTATATACAGTTCTACACTGTAATGACTTCGCCACTCTGTAAAGCTTATAATGTCCCAACGTGCCAAGCTATTCTCTACAAATGAAGAACTGGGAGAATCAAACCACAAATGGCAGATAGGAAGGGGGGAAATGGTGGATTAGTTATTGAGAAGATGTGAGACACAAGAAAGGGAGGAAGAGAATAAGATAGGCTGCTGCCAAGACTTTGTTCATTGCAGACAATTGCTGGCTACAAAGATGATGAAAAAAAATGCTCAGCAGCAAGTCAATAATATTTTTCAGCCACAGTTTATAAGCAGAAAAATATAACATTGAAATGATACTGGAAGAAACTCATTAAAATGTATAGTACATTTCTCTGGTGCATGTCCTCCTGCATGTCATCTGTCTAAGACTCCTAGCCTAAGCAGTGTCTAGAAGCACAGAAGATGATGGAATCCACTGACATGAGCCTTTAGCTAAGTTCTGTGAGGCATTTAAATAAACAAAAGGCATCTGACGGGCCTGAGTGGCCTGACACTAGTAACAGGCACAGGGTTTAGTAAATGTTGAAATCAACCCAGCAGACGACAATGTCTACAATCAGGCCATGGGTTGAGTTCCATTATCTTCCAGGTGTTCTAGAAACCAGGAGACAGGTACCTGTAGTGTGGACTGCTCACAGAGGGTCCAGGCTGTGACAGACTACTTTTGCCCCGTTTCTGTTTGCAATGAACAGGGGGTAAAAGAAAGAAAGAATGTTTCAGTCCAGGCAAATAAAGATAAAGCTACTGATGAAAGAAACCCAAAGAAGACCAGGAACTCAAATGAGAGGGTGACAGGAATTCTCTGAAAGCAAAGAAACTGGTTCATCCAAAAACATCATAGCAGAAAACCCTAAACTACTGAAAGAGATATATTAAATACTGGTACTTTTATGTAGACTTCAGATTTAGAATGTGTTTCATATACTGTATAGAACTACAGATTTGTGTTTTAATATTTCTGAACCAGTGTTCTTTGAGCATTACTGCATGGGAGTGTAGAAGGTTCATGAATACAAAGAAATGTGTTGGAAGAACTAAAAAAGGCAGAACATAGGGTTGTAAAAACAGAACCACATCTTAAATGCTGAATTGGTTTAGATATGAAGGAAGATGGTAGGGTCTGAATCTGAAGGGACTCTGATACTGCACAAATGTACTGAGGTGTCAAGCATGTCTAGTGGCAACGTTCTAGGGACATCAGTGACACAAATAAAAATCTATTGCCTTAAAGCGATAATCACTTTCATCCTTGCATAGCCCCACAGAAAGTTAGGATGGTTTGTTACCGATCGGTGGCGACTGGGAGTGCTTCGTCCAGACACAGGACTCAAAGAACCAGATGTGTCCAGCTCATCAGCAGATGACCAAGATGACAGATCCTGACAGAAAGAAAATATATTGGGCAATGAATCAATTTATGGTGACCATTTTCTATCTAAACCTTGATTAAAAAACTGAGCAAGAAAGGCAACCTTTTGGAAGATGGCTGCTAGTCTGTATTGAAATTCTCATACCCAATATCACACCTATATACATGGTTTACTAAGGGATAAATCCCGAATTAAAGGAATAGTTCACACAAAAATGAAGATTCTGTCATCAATTACTCACCCTCATGTCTTTCCAAACCCATAAGACTTTCATACATCTTCAGAACACAAATAAAGACATCTTTAATGAAACCTAGGAGATTTTTGTCCCTCCATTTACAGTCCCGTAACCAAAACTTTTGAGCTCCAAATTCATAAAGGCTTTGTAAAAGTAATTCATGTGACTCCAGTGGTTTAATCCCAATTTAACAAAGTGATACGAATTTTTGTGCACAAAAACTCAAATTAAGCCTTTATTCACAAAATATCTTCACTTCCACATAGATCACCGACTGTAAACAGAGGGACAGAAATCTCCCAGGTTTCGTTAAAAATGTCTTCATTTGTGTTCCCAAGATGAATGAAAGTCTTCTGGGTTTGGAATGACATGAGGGTGAGTAATTGACAGCAGAATTTTCATTTTTGGGTGAACTATCCCTTTAATTTGCACAGCAGCTGAGTAAACATGTAAAACAAAAATACATGTTAACTTTAAACAGAAATTGGTAGTAATAAGTGCATTATGAAAGCACTGCAACATAAGGCACTGTATTATTCCAATTTTTCGCTAATGTAACTGATGTACTGACCTGCTGACTGCTGGTGATGTCCAGAGTTTTATCCAGCTCTCTGATGTCTCGGGTCACCTCTTTCAATAACATCTTGAGCCGGTTGCCAATGACATGCACCTTCTCCTTGGCTTCCAGGCACTCACTGCCCTCTGAGTTGACTAATAGCTGCAGAGACATGTCTTGCAATGACGCCACCTTCAGCTGAGAGTCAAGCAGTTCCCGACGGATTTGCTGGTAGGACAAAGCAAAAAGAGATTTACTACTAATTATAGATTTACATACTGGACACTCAAATATTAATAAACCATGTTGTACCGAGAGAGTTTTATGATGTTCATGCAGAGTGTCAGTGTCTTGATTGTGGTCGATGGGGACAATCTCATTTCTCCTGCGGTCAATATTCTCTAGCCACAGCAAAAGACCATGACTCATTTCATGGAAGTCCTGTAGGACAAAGGTTTATGGTCTATTCATTGATAGAATCAAACTCATTCAAAATGACTAAATCGCACCTACAAAACCCACATCTAATGTTAATTGTTTACTGTAATAGGAGTTGGTAGACTTGCCTGGCACTGCAATAGTGCATCTTGGAGAGAACTCCTCCAATCATCTAGAGAGCCAGTTAGCCGCTCCCATCGGTTATTCATTTCCTTCAGTCGGCCCTGCAGCTCCTGAGAATCTTTACTGTCTGACTGCACAAACTCAGAACTGCACAGATTTATGGACAGCACTATGGCCTTCCGCTTGTCCAGAGCCTTCTGTAGTTCCTGCAGAGTAAATTGAGACTATTACAGAAGATATTTTGGAATATATTGAAGATGGATGGATGGATGGATAAAAGAGAGAAAGGTGACATGGACCATGATTTTATCGCAGCCAGTTAGGGCAGTTTGGGATGGCTGACCTTGAGCTTCTTGATGCGCAGCTCAATGGCATGGATATCAGTGCTAGCATCTAGCCTCCGCTGGTGCTCCAACTCCTCTTCGGCCTGGTCCAGCCAGGACCATATGCTGTTAAGATCTGAGTTAAATTGTTGCCACTGCTGCAGGTTCTGCTTCATGCGTAGCTCTTTATTAAGAGCCTGTGCCTGCAGCAGTTCCCAGCGCTCAATTACCCCTATGGAGCAGAGGCAGAAATGAACAGTATTGCAAAAACAACTGAGTAACAAATGTACGTATATAAATATGTGTCACAGCAATCACATTGCACAGCAAACAGCTAGATGTTAAATAATCAAATTTTTCCTGATACAGTGTGAGACTTGAGTATGAGTACCGGAGGTCTGTGATTCTGAGCTGTTGGGGTTCACAAAACCTGCCAGCTTGTGTTCTTCCTCCTTCAGCTCACAGCCGACTTTCTTCACCGTGTCAATACTGTCACGACACTCCCCAAGCAACCGCATCTGCCAAAGCCAGAGAGAACTTTTCGGTCAAAGGATACAGAGTAAAGTTTACAATAGATTTTACTAACACCTGCCAGAGTCACTCAGCAATGTAAATCATTTTATACTGCAATCATTCTGCTGCGACTCCATCCACTAGACTCTACTTCAGCTTCTAAAGAACCCATGTCTCTGAAGGACTTACGTAGCCCATGTAGGTGGCATCCAGCTCAGGGCCAGTAGGTGTGCGGCTGCGGATGATGTTCTCAGTTTGCTGGAGGCGGAAGTGGCTGGTGTCAAGGGCCTTCGCAAGCTGCCGGAAATGAGTCTCAAGTGAGGCTGTCTCCCCTGCAGATGTGCAAAGCAGTTAACATCAAAGTCCAAAAGGTATCTGAGCTTGTACTGGAATGACAGCCGAAGCAAACCATAGACGAAAACAAAGGTTGTTGTATGCCATGCTGTGATATACATGTCATTTACAGATAATCTCCATCAGAAAAAAAACCTATTAAAGTTGTATTGGGTTTGGACCAAAGTATGTTTATGGGCATTGTTCATAACTCTCTATAACCAGCATTCATAAATAAACCAGCTTTCATAAATAAATTGTATAGCCACATATTGACTGTTAGGTTTACTCAGCTTGAATGATTCGTCCGCTATACGTTCATACACGTTTAGCTTCCATTGTTAGGGATTGTGAATAATACCCAAGTGTTTAGGAAATATACACAGAAGAAAAGAAAAACACCTTCAGCCAACACAAAAAGCATCAATCACATATTTTAATTTTACATGCAGTAGGTTAAACTCTGAAAATTAACCCACAACAAAATAAGGAAAAGGTGGTTAGAAAGTGTTGCAGCTAATGGCAGCTGTCTGATTGGGTTTGTGAGTAGAAACTGAAAATAATCAAAGTCCCAAGCGGCAGGCTGAGAGTAAATCTCTCATACTGAGTTATGTGACCCAGCCCGAAAGCATGGCGTGGCCTCTGTTGCCTACCAGAGATGGATCTCAGTGTTTTCTCTGTTAGTTTTGCATATGCCTCTGGGCTCTCTGGGATCACTACATCTGGAAAGAGACATATATAACGCATACAGCAGAGTTTTGGCAGTGTGTCTTAAAATTTGACTATAGGGAATTACTGACAGATGGTTTCAATGATTTGACATACATAATATCAGAAATGTACCGGTATAGGTATTACTGCTCAATGTAACAGTTTTAAACAGATCCAGATGTCAGATTAGGCTTGGGAAGTGCACTGGGCTGTTCTATTACTACTTGGGTGTGCTAATTATGAATCACTGCAACTGTCAGGTCAGTTTTTGTATTTTAAACATAACACTATGCAGTTGTGATGTACTTTAAACACTCTTGTTAAAAGGCCTTTATGATTCAGAAGTACATACTGACCAGAGAGTGCAGATGCTGAGCCCTGAAGGTGTGTGCCATCCTTGCACTCCTCTCCTAACTCTGAGGATCTGGTGACACTCTCTAGGCCACGACTCAGATCATAGTCATGGTCCCATTCCAGGGGGATGGAGTCAACACTAGCTGGAGTGTCTCGTCCTGACCGCTCAGTCCGAAGTGGGACTGCTAGAGAGGCAGATCGGCTTGAGGAGGGCAGCGGAGAGAGTTGACTGTCACCTAAATGCTCACTCCATGGAGCATCGGTTGCCTCGTCTAAGTCGAATTCTCGGTCCGAGTAGGAAATATCATCATCTGTAAACTACAAAAACACAGGACTTACATTATGCTAAAATCTCATCCAGTGGAAACAGCTGACAGTGAGAGGACAAATTATATAAGTACAATAAATATCTACACATGCAATTATCTTAGAAGGACTAGTTTATAAAAAACTTAAAAAGCATTTACCTGTACCGGAAGACGGATGAGTTTCTTGTAGTAGCGTTCCACGCGTCCAAAAACCTCCTGGCAGTAGCGCTGTAACTCCTCTAACTCTTCTTCAATAACTGCAGCATCCAGAGGCTCACTCTTCTCTATCAGTGCTTCCCCATGCTGCAAGATGTGCTCAATCTTGGTTGTGTTCAGGGAGATCTCATGCTGGAATGCCTGCATACATGACCAAAGAAAAAAGAAAGAAAAGACAGAAATATAAAACAAATATATACATATGCACATTTATACAGGGTAAAGCAGTAAGTAGCTCATGCTGATGGCTCAGTGGAGACTCACCCTGAGCTGTTTGATTTTGGCCTGGACATCACACTCAGAGAAGTGCTCAATGTTAGTTAGTTGGAGGTCCATCTCTGTTAGCCACACTAGTATGCTGTCTCGAGCTGTCTCAAACTCCTCTCTTTGGCTAATAAAATGCTGCAAAGTAAATAGGATACAACCAAATTAAACTATTTAACCAGTTCATTGTAGCTTATAAGATAAAATTTTTAAACATTTTGTGTGTTTTTATAACCTTTAAATTTAAGCTTAGGTTAAGTTCTAGTTGACATATTCTATGAATTCGCTATTGTTTTATTTAGACTGATGTGCTACATCGTTTATGTTTATGCTACGCAGTTTGGAACAAGTGCATTTCAGTTCAAATGTTTAACACCATTCTCAACACCATTCCCACTGGGATGAGCTGGTATGCACAGGATATGCATGCGTTAAATTGCTCTACAAAAGATATAGTGATCCACTCCAGAAAGGGTTTGGATTTGTATGATCCTTTGGAGATTTGGCTTTGCTTTGGAGCCATGAAAGCTAGTGTTGATCTCAATCAGAGTTGGTTTTGATTCAGAGTATCATGAGTATCATGCAAACTGTGAGAAAAGGTGCGCAGGTGTAAAGACCTTGAGCCGGCGCAGGATAGAGGACACTCTTCTCTGCAGGTTATCCCAGCGCTGGTTTCCATCATGTGCCATCTCCCGTAGTCGGCAAGCTGCATCTGTGCGATTCTCTCGTGCCAACCGTCTGTATTGTTTATTAATCAGTTCAAGCTGGGTCAGGCTCTCATGCACCTGCCGCTGGAAAGTCTGGAAAGAGTAAGTAATTGGTATAGGGTAAGTGTGAGACCTGATCCAATGTAGATTCCTAGAATAATGAAAGCCAAAAAAAGAAGAAAAAAAAACTGTGAGAATACAAGTCAATATAATGTCCTGACCCATACCTCAAATTTCTTCAGCTCCTCCTTGGCCACTGTGTAAAGCACACCAGAAGAGTTTGGTAAAGCTGCTGTCCTTTCAGACATTGCCAACCACTCTTCAAAGTGTGAGAAGTCTTCCAGAAACTTCTGCCAGAGTCGCCATGTCTCTTCAATCCTGTGAAGAGCACATCATACGCGGAAAGAAAAGGTTATCACGGTGTAACTGTAAATGAATCATTTGTTTAAATTCATCATGATGGGCCCACATTAAACTCAAAATAATTAAACAATACAATTAATTATATCTTGATCTATTAATCTTACCAAACAACCTAGAACAATTTTTTGGCATTGTAAAATGAAAGCTCTCAGGGCAAGCAGTCTTACCTGAGCTTTCTCTCCATTGACATGGCACAGATGCTCCTCCAGCGGCGGTCCAGGTTGCGGGTGGCCTGTTGGATCGAGTCACATTCTGTGTCTGTAGCACAAGCATCACAGTCATGAAGCAGCACCTCACACAGGTTCAACACAGAAGCCACACCTGTACTGTGCTTCTCTATGTCTCTCTGCAGCTCCTGAAAATGCAAAGTGTATGAGTTGATGTTATACCATATTTTACTCAATAGGATGATGGCAAATTATGTGCACAATGAAATCAGGTTTAATACGAGCATGTGTAAATATACCTGCTGCAGGTCCAGTTTTCTCTGAATCTCCTGGAAGTCACAGGTGTCATAGACAATAGGACGAGAGAGCTCTGTCTCAATGTGGGCCAGCCAGGTACGCAGGCTGCTCATGTTCTTATCCAGCTGCTGCACAGCTACCAGAGTCTCCCTCAGTTTTTTTGTCCTGGTTATGCACAATAGGATACGAGTCAGACACACGGCATACTCAACACCACTGGAACAGATTAATCCTTCTAATGCACAAGAATTCTCTATCAGGTAGCACACACACTATAAATAAAATCATGCTAATAATGAATGATAAGAGAGCACTGTGTTTCTGTTTTGTAGCCTGTGTGGTCTTACCTAGCACCGATGAGGTCGAGTAGGTGCTGCCAGCGATCGCTGACCTTGACGAGTTTATGTTCAATCTCTGAGGCTTTACTCTCATGGCTAGCTCTGACTAAACGCTCTCCCATCTGCTGGAGCTGCTGCTTATCTTCCTGAGCAGCTGCTAGCTCTTCCTGATAGTCCTGAGGAGACATAGAGAGGGATAAGTCACTCAAACAATATGTGATAATGGCACATATTGGTACTCTTTACTGTATTTCCATCTACCGTACATGCGACTTCAACTGGTTTACCTTTCTGAGTTTCTCAATCATCTCTTCGATGCTGATGTCACCATTCTGGGAGACCTTGTTTTCCATATGTGTGAGCCACTCACACAGCTCTTTATACTTCTCATTAAAGATGGCCCACTCATTCAGCTTCTCACTCACCTGCTGCCTGCGCAAAGACAACTGCACACAGAGACAAAAAATAATACAGGGATTCTTATTATTATGGCATATTGTTTCCATATATATATTACTGTAATATATACATACCTATACGGTTGTTGAAAATAAATAAATACATAAGTAGATAGCTGCAGATGAGTCAAGATGTAGTAGCAGTTTGTGTAGGAAGAGTAAAAATGCACTGAATTAAGCTCTTGCTGTGATCTGAAAAGCTTGCACACATCCTGTGGTCTATAGACACACATACACCGGATGCCACTCAAGCAAACCGACAGGAAGATCTTCTCTACTGCACATCTTACTTTCAGTCTCAGAACAAATTACTCTGCATAACGTTTTTAATAGATAGGGGACCTAAAATGTATTTCAAGAAATTCATTTTCCAGTGATTCTTGAAATATTATGAACAGTTTGAAACTGTCTTTAAACTTGTATTTTAAACTTTAAATACTATACTATAAATTACTATAAATTTACTATAAACTATAAAACTATAAATTTACAAATAGTTTCTTGATTGTGAATATACAGTACTGTGCAAAAGTCTTAGGCACATGCAAAGAAATGCAGTAGACCAAAGACACCTTCACTAATAATGAAATGAAATGTTTCTCCGTTTAAAAAAATACTATAAAGTGCAGTAAACAGTAATAAATGAAACAAAGGGAATATTTGGTGTGATGACTGTTCGCTTAAAAAAAGTAGTCTCAGGTAGAATCTGTGCAGTTTTACAAGGAAATTAGTTGTATGTTGTATTTTGCAGAACCTGACACGGTTCTTCTGGACTTTGACTGTCACAATTGCTTCTTATTTTTGCAGCAAATCCCAGCAGCCTTCATTGTGTTTTTTGTCTGAAAAGTGTCTCTTACGTAATATGCTGCTTTTGTTACTGACATACAAACATTTTTCGGTAACATTTAATTTTATGCTGGAGAACTAATGTTTGGAAATCTAAAAATTTTTGTACTGACTCAATAATGTAGAAGTCATAAAATAAAAATCTATAACAAAGTTTGTGATAAAAAAAATAAGGTGCCCACTACTTTTGAACAGTACTGTCAATAATAGACTAAATATACTTTAATATTAGTACTTTATTATATGACTCAAGTAAGGAAGTTTGAGAAGGTTAAGAGCTTTATCAGTCTCTGCCAGTAAATAACTTTAAGTGAGCTTTCAGTAAGACATAAAACATCCAGAAAGAAACATCCTGAAGCTGAGTTTACACATGGTGCAACATTACCACCTATCGGCAACTTAAATATTTACATGAATTTGAAAAGTAAAGTAATATACATTATGAATATAAATAAAATACATTTCTGACAGCATTTTATTTGTCATATAACCTGTTGGATAATTTAAAACATAAAACCAGCACCTGGTGACAGATCTCCTCCCACTGGCGCTGTAGCAGTTCAATGCGTTCCTGCAGCACACACAGGTCTTCGCTGCTAATATAGCTTGAAAGAGATTCTCTCAACACAGTCAGATGAGCCAAGTCCTCTGTCCAACCATCAAACATACTCTCCAAGTCCTGCATTTAAAAGAAGAGCTAATACTATATAAAAAAGTATATGTTGATCTGTCAGTATTTGAAAAAGCCATGTGAGAATTTGACAGTTTGGTTTTCCTGTCAATGTGAACATTAATTACACATTAATATATTGACATTACTATTTCATTAGCACCAGCAGTCATTTCCTAGTGTGGCAGTGTTGCAAGTGGTACCTTGCAACGCATCTGTTCAGCCTGCAACTCCTCATGATGATTTGGTAGAGGCTGAGAGAGCTGACGCTTAAAAGCCCGCAGTTTCTCCTGAGACCCTCCAATGCCTTCCTCACATCTCTGCCAATCCTGCTCCCAGACAGTTTTTTTAAATTAGCTAATCTCTTTCTGCTCAAGACTTCCACAAATTGTATACTAAGAAAGAAAAACTACTGCATCTGGGACTCATCTAAAAAAAATCTCCCTACAGTGCAATAACACAATAATGTAACAGAGTAACACTATATATAATATATTGTCCTGTACCCTGAGTAGGACAGCCAGTTCTCGCTTTTGCTCCTCCAGGCAAATGTTGGCATGTCTCCAGTGCTCCTGAATGCTGAGCAGCTCCTCATGCAGGGACGCCTCTGCCCGACTATCTGCAGAGAGCAAAAGCTGCCTCCCAGCCTCCACTGTCAGAATGTAACTGCCTTGCTGCCTTTGAAGCACCTTCTCTTTCAGCTACAGCGAGAACATAAAACAGGGAATGCCAATCAGAGCACCAATCAGGGTTATTACATTTACAGGTTGATAAGAGAGTGTGTTCATAGTTTTTGTTTCATTATTACAGTGTCAGTTTTTGTTTTCCGCAACATTATATACAATTAAAAGGGTTTCTAACATCTATTACATTATGAATAACTTTGAATGAAGCCCAGGACTAATTGCAAGTCAGTGAGAAAGCAGTGTGCCACATGAAGCGTGGTGATGGTTACCTGCACAGCATCCAGCATAGCTCGGGCCTGCTGCAGTGGTACTGTAGATTCAGGCTGCAGAGTGTCGCTATGCTGTGAGATCTCTGCCAGCCATTTGCCCAGCTTCTCTAGCATCTCTCTGTAGCGTTGCCACTGGCGAAGGAGGCTGTCTATGATGCCCCTCCGCTGCTGCGCCCGCCTCACCACCCCCTGCCACTGGTTACTTAACAGAGCCAATTTCAGCTTGAACTCATCTCTGCAAACAAGGTTAGGATATATCTTGTGGTTAGGATATATCCTGTATCTCATGTAAAATGTGTACCTGCATATTTGCTCATCAAATCCCTTTAATCAAACATATTTACCTGTCATCCACCTGTCCATGCTCAAGCATATGCTGTCCATCACTGATGATGGAGTGAAGGATCTGCTGTCTACTGAACATCTCTGCCTGAAACAACTACATTACAAAATAAAGATAAAAGGAGTTTTAAATGTTTTTATTTGAACCTTTAAAGATAAATTACTGGAGTCACCATTACTGTGAGTGGCACTTAGCACTTTTTTCTCAAGTATGTACCTTTGTACAACAATAAGCATGGACTGAGGTCATAATATTTATGAATGTAAAAAAAAAAACATTACATGCACATATAAAATTTCTATGAATAATTACACATCTTGTGTAATTACATCTTTAATTACACATGACTTTACTAGAACACCTGTACAACTGCTCATTTATGCACTTATCCAATCAGTCAATCGTGTGGCAGAAACACAACGCATGAAATCATGCAGATACTGGTCAGAAGTTACAGTTAATGCACATTAACCGTGACATGGTTGTTGGTGCCAGACGAGCTGATCAGAATATTTCAGAAACTGTTGGTGTCCTTTGATTTTCACGCACAACAGTCAGAGTTTATACAGAAAAGTACGAAAAATTAAAAACATCCTGTGAATGGAGAGTCTGAAGGCTGAAACAGCTTGTTGAAGAGAGAGATCTGAGAAGAATGACCAGACTGGTCTGAGCTGACAGGAAGTCTACAGTAACTCAAATAAGCACTCTTTATAACTGTGGTGAGCAGAAAAGCATCTCAGAACACAAAACACATCAAGCCTTTAGGTGGATGGTCTACAGCAGCAGAAGACCACATCAGGGTCCAATCCTGTCAGCCAAGAACAAGAATCTGAGGCTGTCACAGGCACAGACTCTCCGAAACTGGACAGATGAAGACTGGAAAAAGACCAGGTGTTTTTTTTCCCTAATCCCTTACTGTGCAGTATGGGCGAGTCTGCTCACACAATAGCCTCGGATTCTTGTTCTTGGGTGACAGCAGTGGCCCATCCACTTCAAGAGTTGATGTTTTGTGTATGCTGAGATGCTTTTCCTCAATATATACATAAATTAGGGTATGATCAGACACTGACTTAGCTGTATTCTTTAGCAATATGCACGACTTACCTCATGCGTTTTCTGTTGCTCCATTAAGCTCTGGAAGTTTCCTGAGATTTCCACAGTCAGCTTCTCCTCCGTCTGCACCAAGAACTCCATCCAAGTCTCACACTTCTCCAGAAATGTCTGCTGCTGCAGCAGGGTGGCCTGCAGTTTACTGTAGAAAAAATACATATATTTAGTTAGCCAAACAATGGTAAAATATACATATTTCATTCTCAGGGTCATGGCAAAAAATCATTAGCATTAAGAGATATAACAAATATTACTGTGACAGCATGCTTCTTTTGCCTTACATAAAACAATAATCGTCTATTCTGCAATATACTAGAGCAATGAAACCTGAATCTCTCAGTGGTCTGGGCTGATAGGGTGGCCCAGTTCCTGTTCAAGTTCTGCATGCGTTTAATCTCCGAGTCACTGAGGGGCAGCCTGTAGGCCAGCTCATTGAGATGCTCCAGGTCTGGAGCCATGCTGCTAAACTTCAGCATCTGTTTCTTGAGCTCGTCCATGCGGTCCTGGATGACTGATTGGTCAGAGGAGCTATTAGGGTCCTGACCCTTTAGAACCTCCTCAGCTTCAACTGTCCACCGACCGAGAGTCCTAAGCTGTTCACTGAAGGTCTCATAGTCCTGCATTCCGGCCTGTTATTAACGAGAGCTGTCGTTACAAAAACTGCACACTTACATATGTTGTTATTTTTCCAAAATCCAGAATTAGAGATTGAACCTGCAGGGCAGCCTGCTGACGGCTGAGAGTCTGATCCAAGGAGCTAAGACGCTGAGAAAGGAATTGGTGATCTGACTGGATGGAGGCTGCAGCTGAGGTGTCCACCTGCTGTTTGAGCTGTTCGCCTAGCTCCAGCAAAACCTGTAGAGAGGCTTTCACTGGTGCTTGAGATCGCAGCAGCTCCTGATGAAAATAACCATAGAGATACAGCATATGGAATGAGTTTACATTAATTATTATTATATTTAAAAAGGACTTACAAGTGTTATCAGTTTTACAGTACATTTAGACATAACATAATATAGGAGATTATTGATAAGGTTAATTATTAATAATGTTAATGTTAAACAACTTAGAATATGGCACCCCTATTAGCAGACCACAGACCACAGACCACAGAAAACAAAAGAATCAACCTTGCTGGTCCAATACTATCAGAGGAGACTGTATACATGAATGAAACAACATATATGAAGCAGTGGAATGGCAAGTCCTTTTCATTTGTTTTTGCTGTAGACTGAATACATTATGGTTTGAGATCAAAATATGATTATGAGAACATTAGAATTTTTTTATTGCCTGGTATTCATACGTAGATGTTTTAAACAACATAGAACATAGCACATTTTTTATCAGATCACCCAATTTGTAGGTGAGCAAAAATATTGGAACATATTGTGACTGACCGGTGATTCTTGCTACCCAGGTGTGTCCTTTTAGATCGATTGTTTAAACAATAAATAGCTCTGAACATCTACTCTTGGTTTAAGCTTTCAGTTTCACATTTGTTTTTAAAATGATAAGCCAGCATGAAGATCAGAGAGCTGTCTATGGGAGAAAAATAAGCCATTCTGAAGCTGAGAAAAGAGGAAAAATCAATCAGAGACATTGGACAAACATTGGGCATAGACAATACAACAATTTGGAATGTCCTGAAAGAAAGAAACCACTGGTGTACTGAGCAACAGACACTGAATGTGTCGGTCAAGGAACATTGTGAGAGAGCTGTGAAAGAAACCACAAAAACAACAGACAATGACATCACCAAGAACTTATATATCGCTTTGCTTGTATCTTTCTCATTTGTAAGTCGCTTTGGATAAAAGCGCCTGCTAAATCAAGAAAATCCAACCCTACCTCACGAACAGGCCACACAGACACTAGTCCAGGCTCTTGTTATCTCAAAACTGGACTACTCCAACTCTCTACTTTCGGGACTCCCAGCCAGCTCCATCAGACCCCTGCAGATGATTCAGAATGCTGCAGCACGCCT
>JAFFST010048279.1:544526-554854 GCA_022414735.1 Noturus placidus | reverse complement strand
AATTTATGCAGATGCCTAATTTTGTTTAAAGAATTATTGCACACTTCCTGTAAATGGTATAAAGTTCGTTTCACTTCTCAAATATCACTGTGTTTGTCTCCTATATGATATATTTAACTGATTTTTTTTAATCCTAAGAACCAACGATTTATGAAGGAAAATCATTGAAATAAACAAGGTTGCCCAAACTTTTGCAGACCACTGTATATATATATTACCTGATGCAGGATCATCTGTCTGCCTGGGCTCAGGTCATTCAAAGGGGGCTCATTCAGGCTGGCCTCAATGGACTCCATCTTCAAGGAAATGGACTGTAAAGAGCCTTGATATCGCTGTTGTCTCTCCAGAGCCTCATAAAGTGTCTTCTGCTTTTCACTAATCTATAATATTGATGAAAAGTGAATTAAAATGCCCAAAGCCTCAGTATATTTCATCTACCTTTTGATCTCATGCATCACATACCACATTTTTCAGTGTCTCCCATGAACGCTGAAGGTCACCAAGCTTAGCCACAGACTCAAGGGTCGGATCATACAGCTCCTGTATAGGAGCTCTGACAAGAGTAGCTGGGCCCATGGATAACTAAATCCAAGAGGAAACCGTGAGCAGTAAATAAATGAGTAAATACTATATTCTACTAGATACAATGTTAGATAGAAATGAGCAAACAAAATGTGCTGTAATCAGAGTACCATGCTAAGTGAAGCCTCAGAGTTTGTGATAGGAGAGTCGGCATGACAAAGAGGAGTGGAAATCTCACTGTAAGTGCCTTCTTCACCGGACTCCTCTGTGACAGGAGACAGGTGGGTGTGACTGTGACCAGGTGTTACCTGACACCACCAAGAGTAAAGATGATTAGAGAAAGAAGATAAACCTGAACAGTTCCATTTATTCACTGCAAAGTGTATGTTTCCCACAGTACAGTTAAGACAAAAGGACTCACCATGACCATAGAAGACTGTGACTGTGTCTTTGCAGCTCTGTCTAGTTCCTGTGCTTCCTCAGTCAGGCCTTCTGCATCTCTCACAGTCAGCAGCATGGTGGCATGCTTGGCTTTCACTGTTAACATCTTACTCTTAGAGTTTAATGATGCAATCTGCTCCTGGTATCCTTTGATTTTCTGGGCCAGTTCCTAATTAGAAGACAGGTTAATAAGAGTACAAATTATGTCATACAATTCTGCTTGCTGTACTATCGCATGCTTACCTCATGATGCCGTATCTGGTTCTGTAGCTCCTGGATATTGCTGGTGGGAACAGGTCGGTCTTGAATGGCCCGGTGAGAATCCTCAATCAGTCCCTGCAAATCCTGTACTTCTTGCTCATACTGCTCATACTGAACGACTGCCTCCTGACAGAGGAAGTAGCGAAATACACTGAATTACTAAAGCTTAGATCTTAGCCTGCACACTTCTCTTAAAACTTCTCCCCATTTTCTTTCAGTATGACATCTACTTAATTGTTACAGCATATTCTCTATATTATACTAATACAAGTAGACTGTCTAAAGATGTTAGACAGTCATAACATTATGCAAGCAAGCATTTATATGAAAATCTTAAGCATTTTTTTTATTATTCCAATGTGAATCTCTCGTACATCAACAAACCTCATATTAAATTAATGGCTAGTTAATTTTGATCAAATTCTGAAAAGTCAAGGAATGTTTTTTTGTAATATAGCTGAGTATATCCTACAGATTGTTCAAATCACAAAATGTCTACTAAGCCGCCACTGTGTGTAATACAAAGAATATGAGTATGCAAGTGTCTAGTGCATTACAAAACCCATGCATATTTAATGTGCACTAATTCTTGTTCGACAAGTTTAAACTTGAGGAAATACATTTAGAGCAAACAGAACATAAACAGCTAAACTGAAGTTTAATTTCCTCTGTATTATTATTATTATCCCATACCTGAAGAATGTTGCACTGTTGAATAGCAGTATGCTGCAGATGGCTGGCTTCCTGCTGCAGGTTAAGAGCTGTACGACAGATGGACAGGCTGTTCACCACCTCCTCTGGCATGCGAAGTGCACTCTGACAGGCCTGCACGGCATCCACCTGCTGCTTAAAGCGCTCCATGTCTGATAACAGATGCTACAAAAGAACACCAAACATTAGTACACAAGTACATCACCATTATTTCAACCACTTGCATATTAGCTAGCTTTTCAGGACAGCTTTAAGTCTTATTTCTGTTTAAAGCAATGTGGTGTCAAATCTAAAGCCAGGTTCACCCTGTAGGATTTTGGCCACGATTTGGTCGTCTGAGACAAATTTTGAGAATCCTAAAAGATTCCTATCATCCTAGGCCAAAATCTTTGATAGCTAGTTTGACATGTTCCCTGACAGCTGATTAATAGCCGTTGCAATCAATTTTTTCCTCCAATGAAATTCTGGCAGTGTCAGAAGTTTTGAGGCACAGTCCTGTAGTGTGGCTTCTCCTACTACGTACGAGTCTTCTTGCGTGCGTCCTTCTTGCGTTTTTCACGTCTTGTGTGTCCTACAGTGTGACATTAATGACAACTGAAATCCTGAACTATTCTTTTTAGGGTGTTTGATCATCTACAGTGCCAAGTTAATTTAAGTTGAACTTACTGTAAATTCTGCATATTACCTGTCTCTGAGTCAGCTGTTCTTTGAGACTCAGGCGGGCTAGTTCCGGAGAGGTGAGGGTTGTCTGGACTTGTTCCAGGGCCATATGCAAGGCTTTTACCTCACTCTCAAACTTTTCCATGTCCTAATGAACAGAATTTAATATATTCTGATCTAGTGAAAATGCAATAGTATGTACTGTATTTCTGCTACTACCGGCATTAAAACAATATGCTATAGGATAAGACAGAAATATAAAGTTCGCTCCAGAATTACTGACAGCCTTAGTTAAAAGGTTACCAAAAATTTCTTTGTAGTTACTTAGCTTAATCTACCACTGAAAATATTATATAAATTAATTAATTGAAGTTAATTCATTGTAAGAAAATAAAAACCCTTACCAAAATATGTATTTTATTCATAATCATTTTAATGCATCTTTACCAGGAATACCAATCACTCCAGAGCTGCCTCTAAATGTGCAAATGTAACACATGTATCAAACAAAAATTTAAGTCACTACAGTCTACCGTAGCAGCTTCCTGTAGACTCTGCAATCGAGACTTGATGGCCTGTTCCAGTTCCTCTGTGTGGCGACTCAGCTCAGCGACCTGCTGGCCCATTGCCTCCACCTGCAGACACTCGGACAGCAGTTCCACCTTCTCCTGCATTGCTTCCAGGTCACCATGGAGCTCCCTTGATTCATGAAACACAGACTGCAGGACCAGGAACAATAAATTACTTTACTATAATATATTATATAATATATATAATATATATTTTTTAATTGTGTGTGTATGTATAAAGGCACACTACTTGTGTGATATTGTGTACCTGGTACATTCTGATCTGCTCCTGCAAGTGAGAGGAGGAGTTCCAGATGATATTGGCCTTAACTAAGCTTCGAGCTCGCTCTGTCCACTTCACTGTAAACTCAAGCATCTCATTGTACTCATCCAGATGTGCATCAGCCTGATGAACAGAGATGGATAAAGTATGAATAATCTATAATGACTCAATCATTACCTATGTAACCTATATAGCCTTCTGTCTTATATATCGTTATTTCATGCATTTTACACAAGACCTGTAAAATTTATAATGGTGATCACTACCTTCTTTAGCCAGACTGTTCTGTACTCTGCTAAACGGAGAGTGTGATGGTGGATCTCTCCTAACTTAGCAATGCTATCACTTAATTGTTTGGACAGAAGTGGATGACGTCGACCAAGGTCCTGCACAGCAGCAATGAGTTCAGCAAGTGTTCTACTACAGCACTCCAATTCAACATAGAACCCCTATGTAAAGCATTGAGGAAATAAAAAGAGAAGGGATTTACACATGACAACAATTCGTAACAAGATTGGTACCAGAAATAAAGACAGGCAAATCCATTTAAACCTACTTGAGTTTCTTCTTTTGCTTGATCAATATCAGTGGCCTTTTCTTTGATTGTTGTTGAAATACTTTTCAATTTATCAGAAACATCACTGATCCTGGATTTGAATTCCTCTTTGATAACTCTAGTCTTCTGAATGTCCCTTTCCTTGGCTTGGACCTTAAACAACAATGTGAAACAGTTACACCACGGTAGAGTAAATGATTAAAGCAGCTGTTCAACCAATATTGAAAGAGAATGTAACTAGACTGTTTATGAACCTGATCTTCAATTGAGCCTAAGGCCAAAGCAACCTCTGCTAACTGCATAGAGATCTCTGAAGGCAGGATAGTGTACAAGTCCAGGTATTTGCTCTGCTGTTGCTCTGCAATTTTATCCACATTCTGACGATGGGCTATCAGTTCTCCATGCATTGCCTAAGAAAAGAGAAAATATCCCGATCCATAGATGTTTTTCAATTGAAAATCTAAATTAAAAAATGTGTCCCAAAAAATTCAATCTGTGCCTGATGTGTCACCTCTAGCTCTTGTGTGAGAATCTGCATATCAGCAGTGGGATTAAGCAAGAGCTCTCTAGAATCCTGAATCCAGCTTTTCACTAAGCTTAACCCTCTTTCCACTTCCTCTCTGTCTTTCAGTTCCTGCTGGACACGTGCTCTACCTGTTTTGGACTTCTGTAAGAGACTGGCAGATAGGAAAAACACATATTCATAAAGTAGCTAGCTAATGCCCATCAACTGAATATTTAAATCAATTAGTAAACAACTACCTCTCAAACTGATCTTGCAACACTTTAATCTCCTTCAGACTAGGCAGTTGGTCAAGGTCAGTGGTTGGTACCGAGACTTCCACATCATGCAACAGGCTGAGAGCATACTGCCGCAGGAGTGTGAGAGAGGACAGTTCCCGCTCCAGATCCTGAGTGACCAACTCATGCTGCTCTTGATGGGACTGAAGTGTGGCTTTAGAGGCTTTTTCAACAGAACATTCAGGAACACGACTCTTTAGCTCTTCTGCACAAGTCCTTACTTTAATAATCTGAAATTAAAAAAAGGTTACACTTCAATATAATTTAGTAATAACACAACAAATGCAACATCAGGAATTATACTGTACATGTATATTATTCATTCCATATACAGCTAGCTGTTTTCTGCATATAAATGATCACCTTCTCCCTGAAAGTTCTCCACTCATAAGCTGTGTCCTCCAGCACCCTCTCTTGACCGCGAGCCATGCTTCGCAGTCTAGTCCAACGCTGCCATACTGTGGTCATAGAACGGCTGATGGTGGCTTTGCTGGTATCACTGCCAATCAGCTCCAATTGAGATGCTTGTTCCTCCAGACCTGTCAGTTTCTCCTGGAATCCATTCACCATGGACACCAATGACTATAGAACAGAAAAAAATGGTCTTGTCAAATACAAATTATATACAAAAACACTATTTTTTTTAAATACTGACGTAGTTCAACAGCTTCTGTCTACCTTATGACTCTTGAGTTTCTCTTCTGCCTCCTGAATAGTTGCTGCTTTGGCTGTGGAGAACTCAGTCAGTTTCTTTTCTGCCTCATTCATCAGATCAATGACTGTCTGTCGAGCCTCTTGATAAGATTTCCATTGCTCTACACAGCTGAGAACATCAAATAGAATAACCAATACTTAATGGAGCTATACATCATGTCTTACAAAACTAATAGACAAGGATGTAAAATAATCACATTTATACAGTTTAAAAAGCAGAGTGATTAATATTAATATAAGGTTTATTCCTGCCGCCCTAAAGAAAATATGTTTTATTGTTAAGGAATGTTATTATTATTGCTAAAATGGGACTCTTCACCTATATCTGATATTAAATATGGCTCCTTGCTAGAGCCTACCTTCCCTGCTATGCTGTAAGCTACATAGCTACCGCTTCTAATGTTTGCAAGAAAACTAATATTTGCTTTCAGAATGCAGCTTAATAGAATTGTTTAAATCTGAAGTTCAGATTTATTTTGAATCATCTACAGCGCTGTGAAAAATATTTTTAAGGTTGCCTTTGTTTTATGTTGTATTTCGTTTGACGATCTCAAATTATTTAGTATTAGTTATACACAAACACAGAAGAAATCATGATATATACATATAGGACATATACTATAAATACTTTTTCACAGCACTGTATTACTTACAATTAACACACAATGGTATTACCTGGGCCAATACGTAAATTTGTATAAGTTCTTGACATCAGAGAAAATTTGTTAGGGCCACTAATACTTATTCACCAATCTAGCAAAAAGCATTTCTTTAGATTTAAAGTATTGTACCTGTTCAAAACATCCTGATGGCACTGAAGCTGGTCTCTGACCTCTACACCTCTTTGCTGAGCAGACTCCACACTCAGTCGCAGCTGTTCTTTTGCTGTGTGGTTCACCAGATTCTCCAATTGGGGTGGGAGTGCCTCAAGCTCCTGCAGCACACTGAGGAAGTCCTGCTCAGTTGCCATGATGTCCTCCTGCTGCCGAAGACACTCTTCATAGTTCTCCACATCCACTCCCAGACTGGCCTGCTGCAAAAATCCTACAGCATCTTCAAGCCACTCACATGCTGCTTGCATCCGTGAATGGTACTTTTGACACAAAGCCAGCGCTTGTTCAAGAGTAATCTGAAAAAAAGTGTTAACATGAAAAACACTATAAAATTCAAGGTAGGGCAATACATAAGTTAATAGCATGGAAAATACGTATAAAATAAGTAAAGAAATATGGTAGGGTTAACACTGGATTTAGTAGTCATAACAGTTGGAATGATCTTTGACTTGCCTGCTTAGAGCTGAGCGCTTGTTGAACATCAGCTTCCAGTTTTTCAATTTCTTGCAGAGTAGAATTCACATGGGCTGGAACAAGTTCATTAGCACTGGTGTACTTCTGTTTTTCCCTAGTGCTCAGTGCAGCCATAATTCGGAGTCGAGACTGCACCTCCTCCTGCATGATCTGCTGCTTCCTGATCTCTTCCTGAACCTTTTCCACCTTCACATCCACAACAACAGCACATCCCAGCTCATCTCTGACTTGTTGCAGCCAAGTCAAAGTTCGCTTTACTTCAGTCTCGAAGTCTTTACTCTGCACGAACCTGTTCTCACACTCCACTATCAGCTCCCCAACAGCTGACTGCAGAGACTGAAGTTCCTCCTGCCAGGATATCACCCGCTGCTTAGAGGCCTCGTGGGCAGCTGGGTCCATGAGAGAAGCAAGGTTTCCCATCTGCTCCATGAGCCGGGATAGGTGAGAGCTGGCTCCCTGAAGACTGGCAGCCAGGGCATGATAATTTTTCAGTCTCTCTTCAGCGGACTGGGTCTCTGCATTGACTTTGACAAGTTGCTCTTTTGTGGCTTTTAACTCAGAGTCGACCTGCATGGCCATGGCCTGGTGGTCTTCAAATGACTCCAAAGTGTCATCAAGGTGTTCTACCTTCTGTTCTATTAGCCTCTTTAGACCATTATAGAGGCTGACCAGTTGAGTCATTTCCTCAGGCTGCCATGGCTGACCAGTGCTGCGAAAGCCCTCTTTTTTCTGGTTGAGCTCACTAACAGCCTGGCCAAGATTTGTCAATTCCTCAAGCAGTGCTTTATAATCATGCTGCAAACTGATGACCTGCTCTGTCTGCAAACCAACAGGCTGAGTACCAAGATTATGGAACTGTTCCTCAAGCTCTTTCAATGCTTTGTGGGTGACATCAATGAAGGAGGAATACTCCTGACGTGCAAGAATGGCTTGCTGTATTTTCTCCTGTTTTTCTTTTGCTAGTGCCAAGATGTTGTTGTATTGTTGTGGAAGACCATTAAGTTTCTCATCTAAGTAGCAGTGGTCGACCTCGTTGAGGGTGGGCAATATTTCTTGACCTGCTCTTTGGACAATAAGAAGGAGATTTTCATATTCTGTTGCTTGATCCAATATTTGTTGGTATTTTGTGAGCTGTGCTTTTAGTTCTGCGTCTCCATTCATTAGGTTTATTTCAGGAAATGTCACAATATCTGCTTGTTTCAACCACTGACATATCTTCTCCAGATCTGCCTTGAAGTATTTTCTCGTTACCAATACCTTCTCTAGTTCCTGCAGTCTTTGATTGCACTTTTGCAAAGCTGATTCAAAGCTGTTTTGCAATTCTTGTAGCTTTGTTAACATCTCAGCCTTCTCATCCTCAATGGCATCTTTCATCAGATCTCTGCCTTGTGACCATAGGGAAGTCAGCTCACTCTGGTAAGCTCTCAGGCTGCTCTGGATGTTCCTGCAGGTCCTTAGCTGCTTAGTCAAGTCATCTGGTAAAAGGGCTATGTAATCATCAGAATGTGCTTTCTTCTCATTTTGTTGAACCCAGGTGATAGCCCGACTCACCGCAAGCAGGAACTGGGTCCTCTCCGTGAAAGCCTTACTGAGGTTTTTCCTTCTCTGGGCCACTTTAATACTCAATGATTCTACTTCAGCCTGTGTCTCTGAGATGAGCTGCTGCAATCGCTGTCTTTCATTCAGGCCTAAATGTGCTAAAACCCTGTCTGCATCACTCATGGCTTGGGCTAGCAGTATCTGCTTTGCTTCAAGCTCACTGCAAATGCTAAGGTGATCAAACAGGAAGCTCTGTGCCACCTCGGGTGGTGGGCTCATTTTCATAGCCTCAGATAAAGCAGGCTTCTGTTCCTCAGCCCACTCTCTTGCCTCTTTCAGTCGAGCTTCAACTTGAGTCATATCCTCAAGTGTTAGGATAGAGTCCTGAATCTTTCTCTCAATGAGACTCTCGAGATGGGCCCATCGCTGCTCAAAATGGCTAATCTGTTCTTTCACCAGCTCTTTATCATCCAGGTTTAAGTGATACATCACTTTCTGCTTCTGGTCTTTAAGATCCTCAAGCATGTTCTTCTTTTCTTTGAGGACAACCGAGAGTTTCCGGAGAGCCTCTAGATGTTTAGATGAGCTCTCAGCTTCAGTTCTAAAACATTTAGGGAAAAGATAAAGTTGTATTTTGCATTATTTAATACTGAGCATCACTAATCAACCACAGTTTTACATAATGTTTTAAGAGCCTACCTGGCAAGGGTGTCCCACTCCTTGGAAATCTGCTCAAACAGAGCTTCCAAAGCACTGATGCAGTCATGGTACTCTCTAGTCCTTAGCAGATCTTCTTCCCTCTGGGCTTGAAGCTTATTAGCCTCATGACATAGTTCAAGCCATGCATGACTCAGGCGATTAAGCTCAGTGTGTTCTGGAGAAGCCCTGCCTTCTGTAAGCTTACTCACATACTCTGTCATCCTAGACAATGTACTCTGCCTGCTGTGCAGCTGCTCACCAAATTCCTTCACAAAATTCACAAGTCAATTATAAATATTGTAGCAAAGTTTGGAAGTAATTTGACAGTAACAAAATGGCACTAAGTTTCTATTTAAGCAATGTCTAAGAGACAGAATGTCAGAATTGTAAAAATTGTAGTTTTTACTTTGGCTTGATCCAGCATGTTCAGAGCAATCTTTGGCTCCAGTTCAGCAGGTCTCCTAGATAGACTATGCAGTTGCTGTTCCAAATCCTGAAATAGTGCAGAGAGCTCCTGCTTCTGTTCCTTAATTTCCCTCCAGCAGTCTGACAACTGTTGAGCTCTGGTTATCCTCTCTTCAAACTACGACATTGCAGACAAGAGACATCGTAGCAGGATCATAGCAGCAACAGAAGATAATTATAAAAGCTGATTAGATCAATTTACAAAGCATTTAAATGAAGTTACTAAACTCACCATGGTTTTGATCTGCTGGATCTTATTAGCTGTGGTTTTTACTGCTTCATCAGATAAATCACACACTGAGCAAACAAGATCAAGATACGTGCTGGCCTGCTCCTGTAGAGCCCTTAAGTGCTTCACCTGAAAACAATAGTATAAGAAAAAAAAATAAGACTAGTTAAGCCTTTAAGAAAAGAGCAGTCTGTTTGGTCTTTCACTAACCTGTTTTAGTGCCTCTTGAAGGCCAAAGGGGGTCTGTGATTGAAGCTGTATTTCCTCTTGGACGGTGGAGAGCCAGGTCTCACACTGCTGCAGAGTGTCCTGGTGACTAACATGCTTCTGTAGCTCCCGGTCAAGACTCTGATACACCTGATGTGGCACAGGCTCAGTGTTTTCGGAAAGGTACTTATACTTGTAATGCTTATTTGTATATGCATATAAATGTAGATAGTACATGCTTATGATAGAAACCCCCATAATATAAATAAAAATAACATGCATTGTGAGACACAGGTACAGTGGTGTGAAAAAGTGTTTGCCCCCTTCCTCATTTCCTGTTCCTTTGCATGTTTGTCACACTTAA
>JAFFST010048279.1:524415-543285 GCA_022414735.1 Noturus placidus | reverse complement strand
TTACAAATTGCATTTTGTGTTTACTTGTGTTGTCCTTGACTATTGTTTAAATTGGTTTGATGTTCCGAAACACTTAAGTGTGACAAACATGCAAAGGAACAGGAAATGAGGAAGGGGGCAAACACTTTTTCACACCACTGTAGGTTCTCTTTCAAGCATTCTTTCTGCTGTCTTTCTATCTCTGGGGCTAATGTACAGCTCTAGGGAGTTCACATAAATTTTTATTTTTGAGAAGGACAGCCTCTATCAGTAAGAAAGGAAAATAAATTTTTTCACTTGGTTTAGGTAAATCAAAATCTGTACTGTAAATCATCCATTTTTGGAAGATTTGGACATACCTAATAAAAACTGAAGGAAATGTGGTAGGTACATCCCTAGTTGAAAATGCATAAAGGATAAATATACTAACCCGTTGTGCTGTGCTGCAAATAGCTGAATAGCTGTCTTTGGTTCCTTGTTGGTGAGCCTGAATCTGCTGGCTGAGCTTGGCCTGAACTTGCTCTGAACAACGACTGACAAGACCATCTCCTTTCTTCTTCAGACTTGTCAACCACTCCTCAAAGCTAGCTATCTCCTCCATTATGCCCTGGAAAAAAAATATTCTATGTTCACCATTACAGTAGTATATCTATATACGGCAGTGAAAAACTGGCAGCGAAGTAAAAAAAAAAACCCATACCCATATTCTAGTATACAATAATTTATCTCACTATGACGTAATGTTATTTTGGCCAAAACTAAATGTAAAAGAGTAAACAAACTGTATATATTTAATTTAATTTAATTGGAAAAAAAATTAATACTAATACTAATATTTACATGTAGGTTGCTATTTAAGTGCGTGACTTCCAATTGTTGTGCAGCATATAACTGACATCAAACCTATGCTGAGAGTCATAACAAGTATATGTGCACAATCAATATTTTCTAGTATCTAGTCAATCACAGTATAGTTTAAAATCATACCTTGTGTCGTGCCAGCTGCTGTGTGGCCATCTCTAGATTGCCACTTTGCATAGAATCAGAGGTAACCAGTCTACTAGACATCTGTAGCAGCCATTTCTCCACTTCCTGTAGTTCACTGTTATAGTCCTCATGCTCTTTGACCCCCTCTGTCAATTTCTGCACATGTGTCTAAAAACAACACAACATTCAATGCTCTTTCTAGCATTTATTAAAATTTTTACTGTTTTTACTGTGTTTGAAGCTCAGGCATTTCAGGGGAATACCTTGGCTTTGTTGCATAGATCTTGATAATCATTTTGCAGCTTGGTCATATTCTCACTGATAGTGGGATCATGTACAATTTCAAGCAGACCTTCTCCTTTCTCAATGACAGACTTCACAGATGACTCATGAGATTGCATAGTTTGGTGGATTGTCTATTGGGAAATAAAATGCATAAATGAACTGTACTGTTCAACAAGAATGTCAGTGTATCCCAATCCCAGTCTGGAGGCTGAATGCAACAATTACATAGAGTAAAGCACAAGCAAACTCACTTTGTACTTGGCTAATTGGGCCTTTTTTTGGTAAAGTTCGGCTTTAAGCTCCACAGAGGAGACCAGAAGGGACTTCATCTCATTAAGCCACTGGGTCTGTGCCTTATACTTGTCTAGAAAGTCTTTAGATAGCTGAATACACTTCTCCTGAGCACTGAGCTCAGCCCGCAGAGCTCCCGTTAGCCCCTCAAGCTGGGAGAGTCGACCATTTATCTCCACTTTAAGTTGTTCAGCCTCCGACTCCTCTAAGAAAGCCATAACTCGCTCTGTTTTCTCCCGCATAGTCTTCAGGAAAGTATGCCCCCGCTCCATGTCACCCTGCAGAGCCTGCAGAGTCATCAGAATGGAGTGTTGAGATAATTTTTATTCATTTAGCATTTAAAGATTATGTATAGCAAAAGCCAGAAATCTCTGTTATCAGCAAGCTACAACAGGATTAAAAAAAAGTCTTATTGCTGTACCTCTAGTTTTTTCATTTTCCTCTCCATGGCAACACAATCAATAGCATCAATGCTAATGGACACTCTGCTAAAGTTCTTCTGTGCCATGCTCAGCCAGTCAGAAAAAGTACTAAAGATGCTGTGGGCTTCTTCAATGCCAGACACCTCCGCCTTTAGTTGTTTGATTGTCTCCTATGTGACAAAAGTAAGATCCATATGTACTACAGTGGTGTGAAAAAGTGTTTGCCCCCTTCCCATTTTGTGTTTACTTGTGTTGTCCTTGACTATTGTTTAAATTGGTTTGATGTTCCGAAACACTTAAGTGTGACAAACATGCAAAGGAACAGGAAATGAGGAAGGGGGCAAACACTTTTTCACACCACTGTATACTCTGTGTACTGTATGTGTATATGCATATATGTGGGTGCATATATCTTACCAGCAAGTGCAGTAGCAGGGCGTGGTAGCGTGAGGTAAGTTGTGTTGCCCTAGCACTGACCCGACTACTAATGTGTGTTTCTTCTAAGACCTGCTGGGCCAGGGTACTTAAACCCTCAATTTCCTCCTGGTATGCCAGGACTTCCTCATGCCATCCCTGTACAACGCAATAAACACAAGGGCACTGGATAAATGTAGACAAAATGAACATTTAACATAAAAGTCCAAAACCATCAGCATCATTAAAAGATACTGTGCCTCCACAAACCTTCAGCAGCTCTAGCTGGGCCTCCTTGGTGGCTTTATCGGAACGCCTGCTACTGCGCAGCTGGCCTTTATTCTCCATACCCTTCAACCAGTTATCAAGGCGCTGGAACTTCTGCTCCATCTGACGTAGCTTGGCTATGGCACTGTTCAGCTGAGATCTCGTTTCAGACAGTCGGGACTGGTAAGAGCTCCACTCCTGCTGCACTGTCTCCAGTGTGCGGTCCTCTAACTGGGGTATTCCCCATGGGATAACCTGCTCTCGACTCACCAGCACCATGTTTAGCAGAGCCTGTCCCTGTGTGCAATGCACTTGCAGTTCCTATAGATGGTCAAGCATATCAGATTCATAATCTGTGTGGGATTCTATCCCAGTAACACAGTTGTCTGGGTTTCATGTCACGCAGTATACTGATGTCTGCCAAAAAGTCTTATAAAATACATAAGCTATACTAAATATCTGCCTGTATTTAATTATTTCATTATGCCATTATTAAAAATGCTGCAATTATTAGGTGAGCCAAAAGAGAAATGGCATGCCTTTTGGTACTCACTTGCAGTTTATGTAGAGTTTCCTCCAGTGTATCAACATCTCCCTCTAGCTGGGTGTAGCAACTCAGTTTTTCCTGCTGCTGCTCCAACCAGTCTTTAAACTCATGCAAATTGTTCTGGTACTCCTGATGAGCTATCAACAGCTCCTCTGCCTTTCCCACTCCGGCCTAAATAAAGAGAAGACCACGTTTTTCTCGTTAATACTTGATGAGGCACTAATGTATCTTATTTTGTGATTGAGAGCTGTGCTTTGGAATATACCTGGGCCCTGTCTTTAATGATCTTGTACCGCTCTTGCAAGTCTTGAATCTCCAACTGGGTGACATAGTGCTCAGCCATATTGGACCCTTTCACAGAGACGGTGTCCAGGACAGAGCTGTGGCTCAGCACTTCCTCATAGAGCAACTATAATAAATAAAAATTATATATGTAAAGCAGACTTTTCAGACAAAAACCACAATGAAGGCTGCTGGGATTTGCTGTAAAAATAAGAAGCAAGTGCGACAGTCAAAATCTCTATATGAACTGTGGCTGGTTCTGTAAGTTGATCAATAAAACTTACAGCTCATTTTCCTTATGAAACTGCACTGATTGCACTGGAGACTATTATTTTTATCTATTTATTTTTGTCACACCAGATATTGACTTTGTTTCATGCTGTTTACGGCTCTTCACAGTATTTATTTTTTAATGTAGGATCATTGAATTTAATAATTTTTAAGGTATTTTTGCTCTACAGCATTTCTTTGCATGTGCTTAAACCTTAAAGGCTAAGTCATAAAAAAAAAGAAAGGTGAAACTATGAAAGGTGGTTAGTAATCAGTAATGGCTGGTTCAAGTCAATAGTTGTTGATGTGCATTCTATAATCATTTTAATTTGTATGATCTTGTATCTGGTGCAATTTACAGGCAGCAAAATAATAATAATAATACCTTGGCCTTGCCCAGATTGGCAGCTTTATCTCTCATCTCAGAACACTGCTTGTCTGTGGAGTTGAGACTTTCTTCCACACTCTCAATCCAGCTCACAAACTGACGCACATCTTCCTGATAACTGGTCCACTGTGAGAGTGCTCCCTCCAGCTGGCTGTGGGAACACAAACAAATAAATCCAACAGAATATTCACCTTCTTAAAACATATTAAGTATTAAGTATTAAAAGCTGCTTCTGTTGTATACTGAAGCATCCTTTTTCAAAAGGATGGGAATTCTATGATTAGTCTTTAAAAAAATTTGTAAGACAGAACACTAGACATACCTCTTGCACTGAATGGCTGCAGAAAGCAGGCTGTCCCATGAGTTCTTCAGGTCCTCAATTTGTTTGCAGACCAGAGGAACCCCCTCAGCTGATGTGTTCCTCCGCACAGACTCACCCCTAGTGACCAACATTTTCAGCTGGATCTCCTTTTCCTGGCGAGCTGTAAGCAGAGCCTGAAATAACACCAAAATCCTTAGTCACTGTATAAGTAATTACAGTTGGTTATCAAACAAACCTATATACGCTAACGCAGCGGTTATTAAACTTCTGCATGCAATGATATCCAAAAATCCACCAGTGATTTCTCTGTTAACCTCTGTGTACAATTGTTAAAAATAAAAGTTTTTCCGTGATCCCAATCCCCCCCCCCCCAAACTTTGTGACCCCCAAGGTTAAGAACCGCTGCGCTAATGGAAATCATATGATCAGTTTTTTTAGCGCACCTCAAGTTTGATCATCCTGCTGTCCAAAACATTCTTATCTGCTGTTGGTGTGCAGTAAGTCTGCAGCATATGACTGGTGTCTGCCACCCAGTTCTGCAGCTCCTTCAGACCTTGAGAGAAAAGCTGGTGCTCGGACACAATCCTCTCAATTCTGGAGGCTTTTTCCTAGTACAGCAGATTACAGTAATAAAATCACATTCGTCAGAAACAAATCACATAATGTAGGTTTGTAATAATTTATTTGTTTATCTGTTAACTATTTTCCAATTATCTTTAAAATGTTAAATGTGATAAGAGGATTACAAATTCCTTGTGTTAACATATTGCTCGGTAGAGTTAAAACCTATGAGCTGTCTTTGTTAATTAGTTATTAGTGATCCAAGCTTGCTTCACCCTATTCACGCACAATGCACATTCCTATGAGAAAGAGAATATACAGAGGGGAAATAAGCATTGTACGCGTCAACATTTTTTTCAGTAAATATAATTCCAATGAGGTTATTCACATGAAATTTTTTCACCAGACATCAGCATTAAGTCATAAATAAAGTTATGTGTATTAAAGTGAAATGACACAGGAAAACATTATTGAACACGCTAACTGAAATTTATTTAATATTTAGTGGAGAAGCATTTGTTTGTAATGACAGCTTCAAGACGCTTCCTGTATGAAGAAATGAATCGACCGCAGTATTCAGGTGTGATTTTGGCCCATTCTTCTAAATATATTGTCTTTAAATCTTGTTCAATTGGATTCAAGACAGGTGATTGACTGGGCCATTCCAACACCTTGATTTTTTTCTGTGAAGGTAATTGAGTTTCCTTTGCTGTATGCTTTGGATCGTTGTCCTGCTGGAAGGTCCACACACATGGACCACATCATCCTAGTGGATGGCAGCAGATTCTTCTCAAGAATCTCCCGGTAAAGGGCTCCATTCATTGTTCCTTCAATTATATGAAGTCTGCCGTACCATGCGATGAAAAACAGCCCCACACCATGATGCTTCCACCTCCAAACTTCACTGTTGGGATAGTGTTTTTAGGGTGATGTGCAGTGCCATTTCAACTCCAAACATGGTATGACAGCCAAAAAGTTCTATTTTGATCTCGTCTAACCAAACTACACTCTCCCAGTATTTCATAGGCTTGTCCAAATGAGTTGTAGCAAACTTTAACGAGCTTCAACATACCTTTTCTTTGGTAATGGAGTCATGCGAGAAGAACATGAACAGTGGAGTGCATTGCGTATATTTTTTTCTGTGACAATGGGACCTGCTGCCTCAAAGTGTTTCTGGAGCTCTTTCCGAGTGGTCCTAGACTCCTTGATCAGAAATCTTGCGAGGAATTCCTGTGCGTGGCCGGTTGTTGACGGAGTGATGTTGCTTCCGTTTGCAGATAATGGCCCCAATGGTGCTTACTGAAGAATTCAGAAGTTTTAAAATATGTCTGGATCTGATTCCTACAATATGTTTCGCAACAATAAGGTTCCGAATGACTTGGGAGAACTCTTTGCTTTTACCCATCATGAGATGTTTCTTGTGTGACACCTTGGTAATGAAAAGCCTTTTTATAGACCATCAATTTACTAAACCATCTGATATTAATTTGCACAGATAGGGGGTATAATTACTTACGGATTTCAGCTGGTTCCTTGCCTTACCTTGCCTTGGAGAACTTCTTAGCGTGTTCAATACTTTTTTCCTGTGTCATTCCACTTTATTACAAAACTTTATTTATGGACTTTAATGTTGTGAATTCTTTATATTTCCAGATTTCTTGAGTTAATGCTGATGTCTGGTGAAAATTTAATGTGAATAGCTTCATTGGAAATATATTTACTGAAAAAAGTGTTGATGCATCCAATACTTATTTCCCCCACTGTAATGTTGTTTTGGGCCATGATATAACAGAATAGCTGCTACAGCTATATGACTTTACTTAATTCATTCAATCCGCTATTACTATCTGCACATGCCAGTATCTATTCAGTCTCAAGTTCCTTCTTCAAGATCTTTCTTCTGGACACAATATTCTGTAGTCTATCCTACCAGGAAGCAGTGACGTCAGACTGGCATTAGGCAGGCAGACATTACCTTGGTTTGGTTGCTTAAAGCTAGGTATTGAGCAGAGAGTTGCGAAACGCGATGCACAAAGCCCTTTCCGGCCATGTGTCTGTCCCAAAGCTGCTGGGCCTTCTCTCTCAGCCTGCTTAGCTGAGCCTCCTGAGAGGCCAACTCCTCAAGCACAGACTGTGAACGCACAGGCACATTGGCACAAGCATGCAGCTTTAGTACACAAGCACTGTTTACTGCCATTAGCAAGATTGAAGTGTTAAGATGGCTACATGGAAGCAAGCTGAAGACATTGATGTGGTTAATGTTAGACAAACATTGAGCCAAACTGAAAGAGCTTGAAATGGAGTAAAGCATGATGCAAAGCTGAGGCTAAGCAAATGAAAGCTAGTGATTTTATGGTGCGTGAGCTATGAGATGAAGTTCGCAAAACTTCTAGCTATATAGTTGCATATAGATTATTAATCGTATCCAGTATTTTCAATAAAATAAACAAGAGTTTCACAATTTCGTTGCAATTTGAATAAAACCTGTGAAGACTGTGATTGAAAAAAAATATTCCTAGCTTATGGACAATGAAAATATACAAAATTACTTGGATCACTGCTTAAAATAAATAAGAGCAAGCTTCCAACAAGGCTTATATAAAAACTGAACTTAATAAAAGCCACTGCTAGGAGAACAGTCCTTAAAAACAAGCTAGCCCTATGTAAGTAGAATGAAGGCAACAGTTAGATGGATATAAAAGTTTAATTGATGCAATGTGTTGCAGATAAATAAATGCTGATTAAATGTAAAAAAAAAATCAAATAAAAAAAAAGACTAAAAATTGAGTGAAGATGGGTGAGCACTGTCATGCTCACCCAGTGACAGATGTGTTGCTATCTTTGCATTTGTGTAGTTATGGCAGCCTCACATACAATCTAGGATACTGTACCTGGAGCTTGTGAAGCTCGTGTTTCTTGGCTGGGAGGTCATGCAGACGACTACTGCTTTCCTGCACTGTCACCTCTGTCTGGTTCAACCAATCCTGCAGTGGCTCCACACTGGACTCAAAGTCCCTCATCTGTGCATGCAGGTTCTGCCACAAAACACACAGTACTGACTTATATAGGTTATTACACTTATTGATAAAATGTCAAAATAAATCTTTTATAACACTGCACACATTTCTTATTGTCAAAACTTTTTTTTTTAATGTGCTTTTCAAACTGGATAATTTGTTGAGAAATAACATATAAGGAAATATACTTGTAAAGCATTCTCTCTCTGGTGTAGGTTTGTCATAAGCGTCTTCCAGTCCTCTCTGGCGCTGCTCACTTTAGCTCGGACTGCATTCACTCGCTCTTTAGGAGCTATGCTGATCAGTAGATCTCCACTAGCAGCCAATGCATTCAGCTTACTGTGCCCTTGCTCTCTGTCACTCAGGAAGTCCTGCACATCACCATAGCAAATTCATTACTGGTAATTCTCTATAGTGGTTATCTAACTATAACTAAATAGAAATCTATAGTAGTTTACAGCCACCTCTTTTAAATGGAATCTTAGTTTAATCTTAGTTGAAAAGGCATGTGACTAGAAAAACATTTTGTTTATATATGTACTGTATATAGTACCTGGATCTTCTGAAGACTAGATGAAGCCTCACTGAGATTCTGAGGGGCATCAAAACACTTGGCTGTACTAATTTTAGCACTGACCAGCCACTGTTGAAACTCTCGGAAAGCAGCACGGAATTTCTGCTCCAGCAGCTTCTCTTTTCTTTGGCATTCCCGAGAAGCGAGCAGACTGAGGCTGCAGCAGAAAAGAGAACGCTCTAATTACATACATACATATATTTCTTTCCACAGGTTCAAAACATACCAGGAATTGGAGCAGGCGTTCTGTGTATATACTAATTTTACCATCATGTTTTATATCATCATGAACCCAAACTTTTATAAGGCTTTATTAAACTGCTCACCTGTTATACTCTTTGATGAGCGTGGATACCCTTGTGGATTGTGTTCCCAGGTCTCTGGAGAAACGGCAGAGGTCGTTCAGCTGTGACTTCAGACTGTCTGACATGGGTTCTGCATTGAGTAATGCTTCCAGGGTGTCCTAATCCATAGTAGCGTGAGAGAGTTTTGATTAGAATTTATACCAGGCAAGATGAGGTGACTCAATCACCGACCAAGACAGTGCTACAAATCTGTAATTTTAGTTGTTTAACAAAATTAATATGTCTTGTAATCTTAGCAATCCCGTACCTTGGCAATCTGCCAGGCCTGCACAGCTTCCTCACTGGTGTCCATGGCTTCTACCTGCTGCAGTGTGCCACGCCATTCATGCAGTCGGCTGCTAAATTCCTGCAGGTCTTGCTCCAGTTGTGCAGCCAGAGTGCTGAACTCCTGATCTGAGCTGGCCATCTGAGCCAACGTTGCCTCTAGGCCAGAGCGCACATGTTTGGTCCCATGTTCCCACTGCTCCCAAGCAGACAGCAGTCCTGCCTCCTCCCTCTCCAGAGCTTCACACCCTACTGTGGAGGTGTGATCACGCGCTGCAGCCCCACACCGCTGCACTCTCTCCAGCCTCTCCCTGCCCTGCTTCCTGGAGTTCAACAGCTCCTGCCATCAAACAGGAAAGACAGCAATCACACACTTGCAATGAATGAATTATGCTATTCGAATCATTTGAATTGACTTTGTACACCCTTACCTGTACTCTGGAGAGTTTCTTCTGAACAGAGGCGGCATCTCCAGACATGTCAGACCAGCGCTGGAGATCCTCTTTAGCAGAGGTCAGCCAGTCAGTCAGTTCACGCACAGCTTCCAGATACAACTCGTGTTCTTTCACTATCTCACCCATCTGCTGTACTTTACTCTACAGGAAATGACAACACTCAGGCTCAATCAACACTGCTTGGCAGTATAGTAAGCACTGTATATATACTGTATATACTGTATATATATATATATATATATATATATATATATATATATATATATATATATATACAAACAGTGTATGCGTGTGTTAGCATAACAGATGTCCTTAATATACTGTATATGCTTATAAGCTGACTTAACTATAATTTTATCAAATCATCGATAATGACAATAATAAGATAAGTATAAAAATACATAAGAAAGCATTTAGTGATAACAGAGCTATCAACTTTACCTTGATAACTGCGGTGATGTCAGAGAACTGGGCATTGAGTTCTGCTCTAGGCTCTTCTGCAAAGGCCTGGTCTCCAGTTTTCTCAAACAGTTCTGTAGCTTTCTCGTTCAGGCGGCTGAGTGCGACTGAGTGGCTTTCAATGTCAGCCTCTATGGCCCGCAGGCGCTCCAGCAGAGAGATCTTCTCCTTCAGTCCAGGCTGTTGAGGAAGAGCGACTTCAACCTCTTGCTCCACTGTGTCCATCCACTGCTGCAACTGAGCTTTGCCTTCCTGATAACTGCTCCACTGGGTCACTGTCCACTCCAGACGACTGTTTTATACACACATATGCAGAGTAGAAACATGTGTGAACAATAATATAAACGATGTATATTTCTTATCCTATCAACAACTCCATCTTTACAGTACCTGTGACAGCTCATGGCATTCATAAGCATGTTAGCCCACGAATCTTTTAGACTCTGAAGCTGAGAGCGAATGGCCTTCTGTTTGTCTTTACTACAGTTCTTCACAACCTGCTCACCCTTCCCTACTGTCATATTCAGCTTTACTTCTCCTTCTCCTTTCATTAACAAGATATCCTGCAACACAATGAAACCGTTTTTTCAATACTACAATTCCTTGTGATGAGTGATGAAAGAGTAGTAATGAGATTACTTACCTGTACAAGCCCCAGTCTCTTTTCTAGAGTCTCTTTGTTGCCAGTGGTGCTGCTGAGCGCTGTGAGCCGTTCTTGTATGTTACTGAGCCAGGCCCATGTCGTCTGCAGTGTCTCATCAAAAGAGTGTTGCTCCTGCAGGCTGAGCTGACAGCTGCGCAGACGCTCTCTCACTGCTTTCAGCAGAGTCTGCTGCTGCATCTGTAGTTGTGTTGACACTCGCAACTCAGAACCACTGCCATGACCTCCCTCAATCAGAGTCTGAGCTTCTTGGCATAGACTCTCAAAGGAATCCCTACAGAAATAAATATATATCAGTCATCAACAGATGATATACAATATCATCATCAACAGGTGAAATTAAGCTTTTCTATATTTCTGCATCTCCTTGTTTCCAACATCTGCATGGACAACACCTACATAAAGTATCTACACAGAAAATCATTAATTGTAATAATATCTGACCTTTCTTTCAGAGCCTCCTCATAAAACGCCTCAACTCGATCTAGTGTTGTTTTCTCCTGCTCGCCGTGTTTGCTTTCAGACAGCTCGGTGCTCAGTCTCACTTCCATACGCTCCAGCCAGCGACTCAGTCTCTGCAGATTGTTCTCAAAGCTGGACCGATAGGTACATGCACATAAAAAAAGAATTTATCCCTAGAATCAGGTATATATTTGAAAAAAAAAACCCTACCATTCTTTCCTTAGAGAGAGATGTATACTACTTGTCCAACCCATACAGAAATAATATAACAGAAATACTCAGTAACATGTAATAAGGGTTGTGTCCTCACCCATTAAGCAGACTAGCACTTTCCTCAAGACTCTGTTGGCTCAGCCTGCACTGTTCCACATAACTGTCCCAGTCCTGTTGGATGCACGAGAGGCTCTGCTGCACTTGGCCAGCACTAGCCTTAGGTAGGTGAAGCAGGAGTTTCTCCCCCTCCTGACACACCTCCATTAGACGACTTTCTCCATCCTCAACCCTCTCTAGAGCCCCCTGAAAAACACAAGAGCACAAAAAATAAATACAGAGTTTAAAAGCAATGCCATTTTGTACACAATAACATGACAAAGGCTGATGTAGACACACATATGTAATATATGACTTGAAAGAGCTGTACCTTCAGCTTCTGCAATTTGCGCTCAACAACACTGATGTCCCCAGAGTAATCAGAGCATTCTCTCACTATGTCCTTTTGTCCAGCAAGCCAAGCGTGAAACTGTTTCAAAAGATCTAGAGATGTGAGGTAAAGAAAGAGCAGTGGAGTGTGAAAATGGGTAACATTTAGGAACCTACCATAATGTACCTATTAATAGGGGGAAAAAAGCTCACTGATTTCAATTAGAGAATAGTAACTCTCACCACTAAAGAGCTGTTGTAGCCCTTGCTGCATAGATCCCAACCTTTTAACACACAGCTGATTGACGGTTTCATATTTCTTGATGAGATCAGTTAAAGAAGTCCCTAAGCTAGCCAGCTCTTCAGAAGGGTACTTCCTGCAAAGAGTGTTCAGGCTCTCTCGTGATGAATCTATACATGACTGCTGGTTCTGCAGTTCTTTTTGTATATCCTACAAAAAAAAATAGTATACACCCAATTGAAAGTAAGCGATAAGAAGACAAGTCATTACAATTTAAGATATCAGTGTGACACACAGCTTCAATTTAAATCTGATTACTACATACTACAATTACATTTGTCACATTGAATGGGGCATAATATGAGGAATTACATGTTTTTTTTGTACCTTTACTCTGCAGATCTCTTCTGGAGGTGATCCAGATGCTGTATCCAGCAAAGAACCTTCCACAGTCATCAACCATTCAGTCATTTGAGAAAGGAAGTCCTCTAGTTGTTTTTTCTGAGAGCAGAAATCACTCAGATTGTTCTTCGCTTGTGCACACATCTCCTGCACATTGTTTATCTTCTTCTGCAAGTCAGCCTCCATGACCTGCAAGAGAATTTGAGATTAAATAAGTGTATAATCCATATACTCATGCTGACCTAAATTTTCATGGTATGTCACCTGTATTACAAACCATACCTGCAGTGATGTGGGGATGTCTTTGGTATTACAAAGCTGTTTCAGCTCCAACACTTTGGCTTGTATTGTGTCTAATGTCTTCTCTTTCTGTTCCACCTCAACCTGCATATGTAGAAAAGCATTAGATGTCACACTAGCAGCTCGATTACGATATGATCTAAGCACTGACTGTCTCCATGAAAACACATGCCTTGACTTCAGCAAGGCGGTTTTCAGCCTTCTGGCTGTCATTGAACTTGTTGAGGCTGTCTGTGAGTTCCATCACACAGCTGTTAGACCAGCTATCAATCTCCTCGTTGATATGGTAAACATCCTCCCATATGGAGGAACTCATTCTAAGTTTCTCAAGGTTGTCCTCAATTCTCTCAGACACCTGTAGGTAGAAAGGAAATATGTTGATTTTGAAATTTTACTTAAAGAGTGTGGAAGAGCTTTTATTAGTATGGCCACACACTTACATCTAGCCACTGGTCAACAACAGCTTCCATCTCTGTCTTCATCACTTGAGTTTCACACTCTGGAATCCTGTTTAATTCACACACCAGTTGCTTTGCTTTACTTGAGAACTGGTCCAGTTCCCCCTGATTAGCTGTCAGTTCCATCTTAATTGCTTCATGCTGATGATAGAAAGAAACCAATCGGTTTTGTTCATGTGAATGTACCGACATTTGGTCAGGAACTGCAAAATTCTATTCAGTAAGTAGAAAAGCATTTTCTCATAAGGTTTTAGCTATTCCAATGGACCAACAATATGTATTGAGACTTGCCTTTGACAGGGACCTTCTGGTGTCTTCCTGGTCCTTTAGACCAAGTTTGATGACAGCCTCGGCATTTTCCACTATTGCATTAATAGAGGATTTCAGACTCTGATAGTCCTTCATGAGCTCAATCAAATTAGTGCACTGCTCCTGCCTAGAAAGTGAGAAATAGGACGGTTGAAACATCCTGTAATTTAAGAAAGAACTAATATATTTGGCTAATGAAAAGAACAGGTCACCTTTCTGTAATAACTTTCTCTGTGTCCTCCCAGGTGGTCTTGAGGAGATTGATCTCCCTCAGCACCTCTCCTGCAAGCTCTGCATCTCTCTGGGACAGCTGTTGCCCTTTATCCCTCAGCCACTGCTCCTCATGCTGGTGTGACTGCAGTTCATCCTCCAACTGGTTAAAGAACCGCAGCCTATATGCCAATACATGCAGATTTTCAATTTAAAAACAAATCTTGAAGACATAGTGTAACACAATTTATTTTTGTTAACAACATATAAATAAATCTCATATGTATAATTAAAAGAATTATGACTTAAAAAAATTCTGTGTTATTTTTAAAATACCTTTGTTGTAATGTGAGCAGGTTGGGCTCTTTAAGAATCTGCTGGTCAGCTTTCTCTTCAATGTCTTCCACATTCTTGAGCAGCTGCTCTTTGCGCTGTCTGAAGGAGGACCACAGAGCCCCCAGAGCCTCCGCCTCACTCTGCTTGGAGCCAAGCAGGGTCTTCACTCCATCCATCTCTGTGCTCAATGTGTCAGCCAGTGACCGGCACAAGGTGCGAGTCTCCTTTGCGTCAACCAGGTGGAGGTGGGCTTTGCATAGGCTGCTGTCCAGACTGATCGCTAGCGACTCCAGACGGCTGATATCAGGAATGATTCCTTCTAGATCTCGCTGCAGTTCATCCACACGACTCTTGTCCCAACTACCGGCACTCTCCACCGTGTGTCTCAGACCTCGGAGGACACCTGCAGCCACATTGTGGGTCTGAAGGAAAGCCTCAAGCTTCTCTACGCTCTCACCTCTCTGCATCACCAGTTGCTGGGCCTGCATGTAGGGCTGCAAGCTATTTTCCAGACGACTCTGTAGATAATGCTGCTCCACAGGCTCACAGGAGGCACACAAGGACTCTGTCTGCTGCTGGAGATACTCTCTTTCACTGTTCTCACTCTGAAGCAACTGTGCCTTCTCCTGTCATAAACAAAATCAAACAATTGTATGATGCCAAAGCTTTTCTGACAATGATGGCAATGCTATATTGATAAGAGTGATGATGAGACACACCTTTATTTCTATGGCAATCAACTGTAAATCTGTAATATTAACTTGGGAGGATGAGTGAAGAGATGAGAGGAAATACTCTCCCCACTTGAAGAACTTTTGCAGTGCTTGTTCATGCTCGTCTACCCGTGAAATATGGTCCTGGAGCCCCTGGATCCTATAAAGACCAGAAAACTAAATACTCTGCTATAGTATGTCAGCTATCATAGCAGCAGCCACCACGTCTTTTAAACATACTGTATATGTATTAATAAATGTCTGACCTGTTGGGTATGGCTGTACATTGGGAGCTCCATCTTTTCTTCAGCTGCTCATGGTCCTCTTTAAGTATCTTCACTTGTTCATCTGATGCAGTGGAGTAAAGGGCTGGAGCTTGGGCCAGTAATCCATCATATAGTGACTCCAATGACTGTAGCTCAGAGTGAAGGTGCTAGAAAAGGCAACTTTTTATTAATCACCAGTGTTCCATATTCTTGAACAAAAGTTAAGAGTGAGCCTTTTTTACTTACTTTCAGCTCCATTAGCTCTCCATCAAGCTTTGTCTTGTCAACAGTGAGATACTGGGTTACAGAAGCAGACACAGACTCACAGCTTTCAAGGCATGATTGCAAAGAACAGCAGTCTTTTTCTAGCCTGAGGAGGAATATAAAACCAAAACACTGAGATCCCATAATATTTTGTACTGTCGTTAGTAATATGGTAAATGTCTTTTAAATGTATCACAGATTTGCCGACAAATTTTGTAAATGAACTCAAAGTGAACGTTAACATACTTCTGCCAGAGAGACAACAGGCTTTCCATATGGCTCTGTTTGTCTTTGGCCTGCTTTAGGCTCTGCTCATGGATGTTCTGTAGAGCTGTTACTGCACTTTCAGCTTTCTCTCGCTCACTTAGCCTGCGAGCCCCAGTGGACAGAGACAGCAAGGTGACCTTCACTTTCTCCAGAGACTGGAACACATCCTAAAAAGGAAAAAAAAATAGGCATCACCAAACAAAGTAGAAGCATATGCATTGTTTAGACATTTATTTCTCTTGAACATGATACATGTTTACACACTGTAATAGTTCAATGTGGGAATCACATTTGTAATTGTGTTGTCATGAATAATACCATGTGGTCCTGTAGAGCTTTATAGGTGTCAGATGACGATGCACAGAATGTGAGAGGTGTGTCCAGTTTTGTCTGAATGTTATCAATCTCTGATTGCACCTTGAAATGAATTGGAGTCAGAGACTGAGCAAATAATATTGATTTTTATTTTATATATATATATATATATATATATATATATATATATATATATATATATATATATATATATACACCTTTTTGATTTCTCATGATGTACTATGATAAAAAATTTTAACCTAAATCTACCTGTTGAAGATTTGTATTAAACTTTTGCTGGTGATTAGCGCTATCTTCCAACTGTCCATTCAGATGCTCCATGCTCTCCTTAAGTTCCTCCCAGTACCTGCCAATCTGTGTCAGGCGAGCTTTGATTCGTGCAGATTCCCCTGATGATACAAATTGGGATAGAGCCTGAGCTCTGTCTTCCAGTTGGGACAGAATTTCTACTCGCTCCTGTAGCTCTGCTGTCACAGCCTGGCCACCAAAGGAAAGAAGAAAAAAACATTATAATTTAATGATATAAAATGTAAGGAGTACTACATACTGGAACCTTAACTGTACCTTAGCAGTACTGATCTGCTGCTCCAGTGGTTCATTGGAGATTTTTAGCGAGTCAAGCTCCTTTTCTTTCTCAGAGATCCATGAGGAGAAAGCATCAAACTCACTTCCGAATGACTCCCACTGATTTTTTACGTCCTCAAAAGTCTTCACACTAAAACCAGACAGCACACAAAACATGACTCCAAAGATAAAAAAAATAATATAGATCTTGACCGCTGCAAAAATGTGCTAATCAAATTGGGGTTTTCCACGTAGACACATTTTCTGCTAATAGTAATGCTAATGTTGCTAATGAAGTCAATTCACATGGTGAAATGTGAAGAAAAAAAACTTCCGTTCAAAACCCACATTCACACTTTCTATTTATTTGTGAACAACTTCAATTATAATCTATTACAATGTTATGAACTTGCTGGTCTAGTAGTCTAATTGCACAGCAAGTATTATATTGTACTTAAAGGAAAAGCAAAATTAATAAACAAAATTAATGCTAGATAAAGTTGGCACGTAGATTTGCTTATGATGTATCAACAACCATAATGAGGAAGTTCACAAATTAATTACAAATTACAGTCTCAAAACCTGCAAAGTAAAGTTCATTTACCATAAATATTAATAAGAAGAAGAAGAAGAATAAATAATAATAATAATAATAATAATAATAATAAGTAGAAGAAGAAGAAGAAGAAGAAGAAGAAGAAGAAGAAGAAATAACACAAAAAAAACTAAAGGCAGAAGCAGTGTCAATTTGAGGAATAGTGGCTTTTACTGTATTTGTGCTATATTTACATGACACTAATATAAATGTCACATTAAAGTAATGCATGTCTAAATAAAAGTATTACTCTTTCTTGAGGCTAGCCACAGTTTTGTTGAGTTGGTCACTGAGGGAGTGAGCTTGTGTATGGAGCACAGAAGCATTTTTAGGACCAAGCTGGATCTCTGCAGCCCTCCTTAGTAGTGTGTTCACCAACTCTGCCTCAGTCTCACTCTGTTTTAGCAGCTCCTAAAATAGTCAGTATGATATATATTAAGGATGAAGCAAAAATCTATACACAAATATAGAAAGGCAAAATAATTGATTTTCCAAAAAACATTTTAAGTGGAAATTCACCTTAGCTTGATTCAGCTCTGTAGTTAAGCTCTCTGGGCTACTGAAAGTCATCTCTCTCTCTGTGACTGATCGTGCTCTGCTCACAAACTCCCCTACTGCTGCTTGCTGGCTGTCAAACTCCTGCCAAGAAGCCAGTGTTGCCTATAGGCACAGTGAAGAAGAGAATTTATGGAAAGTTTCTCTTAAAATTCACACACACTTGTTTTTGTATCATGTCTACAGTCAAGCATGGTGGTGGGAGTGTCATGATCTGGAACTGCATGAGTGCTGCCAGCACTGGGGAGCTACAGTTCATTGAGGGAACCATGAATGCCAACATGTACTGTGACATGTCTTCTGACTTCTTCTCGTCAGACCACAAGACATGGTTCCAGTAATCCATGTCCTTAATCTGCTTGTCTTCAGCAAACTGTTTGCGGGCTTTCTTGTGCATCATCTTTAGAAGAGGCTTCCTTCTGGCACGACAGCCATGCAGACCAATTTGATGCAGTGTGAGGCGTATGTTCTGAGCAGTGACAGGCTGACCCCCCACCCCTTCAACCTCTGCAGAAATGCTGGAAACACTCATACGTCTATTTCCCAAACACAACCTCTGGATATGACGCTGAGCACGTGTACTCAACTTCTTTGGTCGACCATGGCGAGGCCTGTTCTTAGTGGAATCGGTCCTGTTAAACCGCTGTATGGTCTTAGCCACCATGCTGCAGCTCAGTGTCAGAGTCTTGGCAATCTTCTTATAGCCTATGCCATCTTTATGTAGAGCAACAATTCTTTTTGTCAGATCCTCAGAGAGTTCTTTGCCAGGAGGTGCCATGTTGAACTTCCACTGATCAGTATGAGGGAGTGTGAGAGCGATGACACCAAATTTAACACACCTGCTCCCCATTCACACCTGAGAGCTTGTAACACTAACTGAGACCTTGTAACAAGTAACAGACACCGGGGAGGGAAAATGGCTAATTGGGCCCAATTTGGCATTTCCACTTAGGGGTGTACTCACTTACTCAGTATATCCAACATTACTCTAAAATGGAGTAATTTTGTCAACAAGGGGTAAAGATTTTAGCTATACTTCCGTCTACTTATATATATATATATGGGGCGGCTGTGGCTCAGTCGGTAGAGCGGGTTGTCCACTAATCCACTAATCGTAGGGTTGGTGGTTCGAATCCCGGCCCC
>JAFFST010048279.1:511330-523423 GCA_022414735.1 Noturus placidus | reverse complement strand
TGATTAATTAAGAATAAAGAATGATTTATTAATAACTGTAAGGGACTAGCAGCCCTAGCAGCTCACTTGCCTTGATGGGTCTTACCTCAGAGAGGGAACTGAGAAGGCTCTTGAAGTCGGTGGACAATTTGGTGAGGGCAGCTGCCTGCCGTTGGGCATCATTCACAGTGCTGATTTCTATTAGAACAGCAAGACGAGATTTCAGCCAGCTCACATTTCCTTCCTGTAGCTCTGCATCATTCCTTAGACTCTGTAGGTGAATGGAAGAAGATTACAGAGCTGCTGAGGTCTAATATAATGTATACCCAAATCCTCACATCTTGCTTTTTTTTACCTCTATAGTGGATTTCACCTCCCTGAGTTTACTGGGGTCATTAGCACGGTTTCGCAAAAGCCTGAGCTGGCTTTCCTTCGAAGCCAGCCAGGCAGCCAGTTCAGAAAATCTGTAACCGATTCAAAGAACATAAAATTAACATTATGTTCATAGAACATAAAATACCAGGCACATGTGTAATTCATATTAGCACTCAGTCATTGTGACTAAGAGCAGATCTTACAGGCAATATATGGCACCAAACTGGGGGCTTGACTGCAATTATGATACAATATCGAAAAAAGAGAAAATTCTCACCTGGTGTTAAACTCTTTCCATTTGTCAGGGTGCTGCATGAGTTTCTGATGAGTGCTCTCTATCTCATCTTGAATCTCAGCAAATGCAGTTCTAGATTTTTCTAGAGTTTGGCGTGCCTGCTCACTGTCTGTCAGCTTCAAACAGAGATCCTCCATATGTTGCAATCGCTTCACACACAGCATCTGAGGGCCCTTGTCCCTGAAAAAAGCCTATATGCAGAAACCTGGCATCAGAACCACCTGCTCTCTGAAAAGTGCATGATGTAATGCAAAGTTCCTTTTGTAACAAGGTATCCATAATTCTATGTATTCAATTTAATGAATCAAACAATAAGGAAAATCATTTTTATGCCTGAGAGTCTCTCACCCTGTGGTCTTTCACCAGTCTCTCACTGCCCATGCCTGGCAGGCTGCGATTCTCTCGAGCCAGTTCAGCTTCACACTCCTGCAGAGAGGCCATCAAACGATTGCGCTCCACCTCCACTTTCAGATGTAGGAGGTGGTATGGGATCTCTGTCTGTACATCCTAAAAACAGAAATAAAACTATTAGACACAAATTCCTACAATTTCTGAATGCTTTAACTCTATGTTATTGACCTCTAATAATGTGTCTAGTGCCAAAAAAAATATTACCATTTATTTACACAAATAGAGGACTAAAGTGGGGGGTTGGGGGGTGTTATGTGTGTAGCTTCATGTTAAAAAGGTCACCTGACCTTCCACTGTTTGTGCAGTTTTCTGACTGTTTCCTGTAAAGTCTGCTGTTCTTGTTCAGGCAGAATATCAGTAAGTTCATCACATGCCTTCAGAAATGAATTAAGGACTCGCTCATCAAGCTGTGCAAAGAACTCCTGCAAAAAAAGTAAACATACAAATTACATTTACAACTTGTTTATTTCCCATAGACGGAATTTCTATTTGTGACTGAATGAGGTGCTAATTTTGCACTTGCCTTGACCTATTTTAAGCAGTCCATAACAAATTTAATAGATATTTTCCTCTTACTGTGTGCTTTTTGAGCAGATCCTCTGGGTTTCCTCTCTCTGTCATGCAACCTCTGGCTACTTTAAGAACTTTCTCCAGCTCCAGACGAGACTCTTCAAACTGCTTCATCATGCTGCTGTTGGCTTCCACGTGTTTCTTCCACTCAGTGGTTTCTTCTACCATAGCCTATAGGCATATCAATACACACTATAAAATTCTGCATTGAAATGGATTGCCCATGTCACAAATATGTTGTATTAGAAAATTAGATATTAAGGAGTAAGTGGTTGAAGATGGATGGATGGATGGATATTAAGTATGGAAGAATACATTTTTAAATTGTTCAATATTGCTTGCATATATTCAACTGATTGCCCCCTATGAAATGTTTATGTACACCCTGAACATCTTACATTTCATTATTTATAATTAATACACAATCTAACCTGGTGTCCAAGATTTCCTTTGTACAAACATTAGAAAAAGTTGATTTATGGGTTTAAATGTCATCAACATGTTGGTATATTTTCATCTGATTAACAGTTACCTTAATTATCCACAATGCTATTTGACTACCTGCTGATAGTAGTGGTGCCAATGGAATTGCTTCATAAATGCCCAAACGGACCGGTGCAGTAAGACTTCATTCCTTTACTCTGTCCAGCTCTCTGGACAGACTAAAGGACTAAACTCCTATATAAAGGACTACAGATAGAAGCTGAAGCTTTGGAACCCTACACTAATACCACTGTCCTCAATAAAAGCCCTCGTGCTTGTCACCTCATAGGGTATGTCTCAACCAGCTCCCTAGTTCCTGATCAGCTCCCTCTTCAGGGCACTGATCAGGGAGTCAGCCATTTTAAGGGCTGTCTCAATCCCAAAATTCTTCCAGTGCAATAGAACGTTCTCTCTACTCCAGACAAACTCTCAGCCAACTTCCGTCTACAAATGTAAGTAGTTTGTTATTGTTGTTCTATTGTTGTTACTTTAGTTAGCGATTTTTTATTTTTATTTTATTTGACGTTCTACATAAGGTTTGTTTAAATCTAATGACTTTTAAGTGTTTAATGATTTTTATCAACTACCTTGCCCATGATCCTGTTTGACATATTATGATAGAAATGCATGTGATTAAGCTAATAAATTTTTATGACATATAAAACAATGTTTTAAATTTTTGGAGATGTTTGATGACAAGAGTACGTAATCGTGTCGCTGGAAATTAATTTATCAATGTTTTAATATGCAGTGAGCCAGGGTCCTTACCTGTGCCCGAACTTGTGTACATGATATACCGATTCACTACCTACAAAACTATGGAGCTGATCGAGACATAGCCATAGGCGGCTTACTAGTCAAGCCAACTTTGTTGACAACCACATCCCCCAATTCTTTAAGGAAAATGGAATAATGCTCACCTGGGAGGAGGCCTGTAGCTCTACTACTCTTTTTTGCAGCAGAGATGTATCCAGGTGCCTCAATGTTTTACTGCCTTCTAGGGCTTTCATTATGATCTGATGGTTCTTATCTATCACTGTAAGACATTTTTTACAGCTTTGCTGGTATGTCACAAGTTCCTATAGCAAGACAAAGAAAGATAAAGACACTCCCAAATCAGACTTCAAATCAGAACTCACTTTCACTTGTAGACATTTTGTGTGGACCATATATGTACGTCACTTTTCAGTACATGCTACAGTATTTGTGACCCATGACCTTAATCACCTGACACTTCTGTTGGAAGTCTCCTGGGGTCTCAGACTCGCGTGCACTGGTGATGCGACTAGCCTTCTCCAGAGACTGATAAAACCCAGTGATGTGCTTCTCCATTTCTTCTAAAGGAGGAAGCAATGCCTGTGAATCCCTCTGCAAAGGCACAACCTTCTCCCTTATCTCAAATTCGGAAGGGTAATAACAATGTTAGTGAGAGAGTAAAAAGGTGACAATGTGACAAAGTGACCTGTATGATGTAATAGAGCAAATTAGACACTGAGGCCCTGTTCAAACTTGATGGTAACATCTGTCTCAGGTCATTGGATCACAAGTGGACAGTGCAAAATGTGCACAAAACACTAGATGACAGCATGAGTAGCTTTTAATCGACCAATGTGAGCTCTGTGACCAATGTGATTTAATTAAGAAATGCCATCCAATGACTAAATATAAAGACTTTGTGTTTTCTTTTGGTATTGTCTAGTACTTTGGGTCTGGTTTTGAAATGACTTTGGGTTGCTTTTGCACCCCAAATGTGTGATCATGAGTGGTCACTGCAGATGTGTCAAGACACAGGAAAATACTAGCTTTGAATGGCTATCAGTATCTGCTAATTAGAATACCCAAGACGGACATTAATACCAGGGCTGAACAGGACATGAGACAAGCACCTTGCTAAGCTCCTCTTTAATGGTTTCCATGACACACAGCATGTCTGTGATCTCTTCCTGTGAAGTGTCTTTGGTAAGCTGCTGGGCGTTGCGTGTGGCTGTTTTATACACTGCCTCCATTGAGGGCACTTTATGTTTGATATCCTGTGGAAATAAACAATTAAAATGTAAATATCTGTGGGAAAATATTTTTTTATTAATACCTCCTTCGATGTCATTTTTACCTCAATGTCTTGAAGAAATGTTCTTATGTTCAAAAAGGACACTTGGACAGGAGTATTCATCCTCTCGTTGGATGTATCTACAAAAATCTTTAAAGCTAAGATGCCATCCTCATAGTCTTTCTTTAGCTTGTCCACTTCATCTGCTCTTGCATACTGCATGTGGAGAAAAATGTGGGATTTAATCTCAACATGGAATCCAACTTGAATTGTAAACCATGTATTGAGTGATGTAATATAAACAGTGAACCAGCAGGGTTAATACCACATACATGTTTGACTTTGACAAACAACTCCCTCCATCTACCATTGAGGAGGAGCAGCTGCTGCTTCAGGTCTCTAGACACAGTCTCATCACAAGTCTCAATCAGGAAGTTCCCTGCATCGTTCATGTCCATGTGCTGCTGTATCCAGTGTGGAAGGTTCCGAAAGAATTCCTACAAAGGATACAAGACTCCAAACTCAAACTCAGTGAAGGTTTTCATCTATGACTAAGGGTTGTCTAGCAGCTGCAGCAAAAAATTGGAGGCATTTGGCAAAAACCTGTCACAGCTGAGCAAAGGTTGGAAGTCAAAAGTGTAAAAGTGTAATGCTAAATATTATAGTTGTAAAAACATAACAAAGAAAATCTGAGAATTCACATGCCATATCAACCTGACAATAAATTGTGGTAACTGAATGTATATGTTAAATCGTATTCCCTGGTTGGTTTTTATATACATACGCGTTTGTCATTTTCCGAGTGGTTGAGCATCTGCTCGGCATCTTCCAGCCAGGCCTGCAGACTGGCCACTTTGCTGCTATATTTCTCCCAGTTGGAGATAACCTCTTCCAGCATGCTACGCACACTGCGCACCTCCACTGACAAGTTTCTCCACTGTGCCATCGTCTCACTTAAGAACTTATTCATCCCCTCACACTCCTCAGCTGAAACCACACAGCATCTTATGAGTGCATTCACACACTAAAGAAATATTTTGAATTATTCTGCCCATAATAATACAGAAAATAAAAAAACATGAAAAACGTTACAAAATACTGCTGAGAGCATCATTTAAAATATTTAGATTATAAGTCATGCAAAATATGTAATACAATATAATATTCATCTTCAGTAAACAATATCCTGGTCATGATTACAATAAAACAGCATGATGTACCAAGTAATTAGAGCTACATCGTAGTGAGTTGGCAGTAGTTGTTAACATGTTAGATATATTGTAGAGTGAAACTATGTGAGTTGAATTGGATTAAAAGATTCAGTATTAGTGCACAGTCAATCATAGAAGAATGCACGCTGATTATAGTGTCTAAGGGTCTAGTAGCGGCTGCCTACGTTTCTCTAGACATACCTCTCCAGGAGATTCTACAGCCTAGAATATGAGACAGACAATTAGGCCCTGATATATACAGCCTATATGGATAGGGGCCTCCCTATCAGATCAAATATCTCAACACCAATGAACAAAATTATAGAACAGAACTACTATTATAAACACAAGCAATTGCAGTTGAAGAAAAATGGATGTATAGGAAATTATTTTGTATACACTATGCTGTACCACACCAGTTTGGTTCAAGACATCATAAGAAATAGTACCACTATGGATCAGCAAATGATTATAACAGAAAAATCATTCTGCAACACAGGGAGAAAATGAAATTATTGGTTAACTTTACCTGAGCTATCAGTCTTAATGTAGATGTCTGCAGCTTGTTTAAGGGTCTGAAATGTTGTCTCATACTGCTCAAAGAACTTGTGACCCTCAATAAATGCCTGTAGAGAAGAAATGTTTAATGATGATCCATGTTTCATATGTTGTGGATCAGATTTTTTTTTCAGACTGGACTCACAATGTAGTTCTGAAGAAGCAACTCCACAGAATCCCGTCGTCCATATTTGATGATCCAAGACTTGAGCTTAGACTCAGCCAGGATAAGGAATGCCATGAGACGATACTTCATTTCCCAAAATTCCAGTTTAATTAGGTGAACATGAGATGAGGTGGACACATAATTGAATCTGTGGAGAGCAGTATTTTAATTAAATGCTAGCTATGTGTGCTGACAGTCTCAGCAAGCCTGATGAGAAGCAGATCTGACCTTTCTGCCATATCTTGGAGCTGTTCAAGTGGTACTGGTACACCGTTTACTGCTCTATCCCTGTGAATCTGCTGAAATGTCTGCCTGTGCCCTTCCAGATTTATTAGCACCTCCTGGAAGAACAAAAATGACAGCATCAGTAGTCAGTTATTACCTTGTACAATACTGGGACTGGATTCCTGTGAGACCCAAAGAAACCATTATTCATATTCAGGCATGTCCAGGTGTTAAGAAATTAGAACTATAAGATAACTAGCACACAACTAGTGTAACTACTACTTAATAATTACCAGTATTTCCACAGTATTTTAAATTTTTTAGAAAGGTTGTACCATAATCTGCTAATTTTCTTTTGCCTCATGCTTAACATGATTACGATTCACCTAAGTAAATTCAGAAGTGAAATTAGACAAAGTCAGAAGTCAATTCACATTCTGGTTTTTCACATTCCAGCATCCTTTCACATTAAAGTGAACTGGCTATTTCACCAAGCTAATTTTATTCAGATTTGGTCAGACTGTTCCTGGCTTGTTATTGCCTCAGCCAATAGCCTACATTATAATAGTAATAAATTCGTCTGTTTCAGTGTTGAAATTACCTATTTGTTTATATTTGGGATATTGGCCCAATTGAGTTCATACTAATAAAATATTGTGGCATGATCCAAACAGAAATTACAACAGGAGTAGGATTAAAAAAACAGTCCCATGTGCAGATCTAACCTGTACCTTTCCATGCATATGCCTCAGATTGTAAATAAACCTGAGGTGTAGAATCAGAAAACTCATTCTTTCATTTATCTTCAGGAACTGCTTTATCCTTGTCAGGGTCACACTAGGCCTATCCTGGGAACATTACCTCCGGCACCTCCACTGTGCTGCCCCAAAAGAGAAACGGACGTCGAATAGTTAATATTTCCAGCATATCACACCTTATGCTGTTCCAGCTTCCTGTGGATGATGTTGGCCGTCTCATCATGGGCCTGTTGAATGGGAATGTCTTCTCTGAGAGCGAATTCTGCCCGATGCAGCCAGGCCCCAATCGCTCCCAGGGGACCTGGCAGAGACTTATCCAGATGGATATGCCAGTCCATAAGCTACAAACCAGAGCAACAATTTCATTAAAAGGAATGTTCAGTAAATACACTAAACTGTTCAAAAAGCCTTATTTCAGTTAACAAGTGTTTACTCCACGTGACGGTTTTGTGGGCTTGTAGACATACTGTAGTGCATTTAGTGGAGCACTGTGTTCCTCTATACAAAACTCTCTGTGTGTATCTGCTCCTTCGCCATTAACATATTGTGAGTGAATGGCCGCTGCTCCACTTTACAGTACATCTTATAACAATGAATGAATGACAGCTTCCTTTTGCAGCAATGAGCAACAAGAGAAGATCAAAAAGTGGCTTTTTGTCTTTAAACAGATGGATCATATGATGTGAAATGCGTACCCGGAGAGACACCTGCTCCCATGCCTGTTTCACCACAGCCTGGTCCACAGACAGTTTACCGTCCTTATGCACAGGCTGCAACAGAGTCTCTATCTGCTTTTTCCTCATCTCATACTGCACACGGAAGTTCTTGAAGGCCTGATAAACAAAATAAATAGGTATGCTCTAGTCTTCAATATTTCAGTGAGCAGAAACCCCATGTGTGCTATCAGCCTGCAGTATCAGCTGAGTTACCTGATATTTGTCAGTGAGGTTGCCCTCTGCTCCTTGTGCACGGAGTATGTCTCTCTCCAGCTGATCCAGCCAGGCCTTCCACTCCCGTAGAATCTTTCTTTCCTCTCTCTGAACACATGCATAAATATTTACTCATCCTCCATGCCTCATTACAAATCTCTCTGTATCTATGTAGCTATGCTCACACACAAGAAAAGCCCATAGCACTCCTTAAAAGTGATGAAAACATTTTCAAGCAATATCCTCAGAATTAGACCCAAAAAGGAAGGTGTAAGGAATTTGCCATTTCATTAGACATTAGACGTTTCACACAGTTACTAATCAGCAAGAACAGACACATACCTCAAGCATTAGCTCAATGTCTTGAGGATCATACTGTCCAGGAAAGCAAGGCACACAGAGAGATGCAAACACAACACCGTCAAGATGTTAGCGGAAAAAGACAAAGGAAAAGAGAGCAAAACAGCGAGGAAAGAGAATGGAGGGAGAGTCCACCGCATACACTAAATCAGGATTCATGCAGACATAACGTGAGCTCAGCACTTACCTGCAGCATGGGGATAGAGAGTGCAAAGGTTGGAATGGAACGAAGAAGCAGCTACAAATGCACAAGATAGATGACAAAGTGAGCATATGAAGCATGGAGAGCGGGTTTGAGGCTAGAATCTTTCCTGTGATGGGTTGGACTGCATGATAAACAAGCGCCACAGGGACATGATTAAGTAACAGCAAGCGGTTACATAATTTTAGTAAGTACACAAGCATGCAGGTGACATTTGGTTCAAGGCTCTAAAGCAAACCTCCTCGTGCTGTCCATCTGTCTCAGATTGGTGGGGGTCTGGGTAGTGCTTAAGGAATTGAGCCACATAGGTCATTATGGACTTCTCATCAGGCTTATCCACATCCACATCTGCGGAAAACACAAATGTTAAAGAACAAAACTAGACAATCTAAAGAATGTGATGGATAAACATGATTAATAAAAGTGTGTCGGTTAAGTCAAAAAATGCAGTGCAGCAGGCACAAGAAAGATCCTCAGTCCCCATAGAATTAGTTTATATTTAGCCTGCTAACAAATCCAGTAATTATGTCAGGCCAGTTTCTTCATCCTCCTAGAGCAGCAGATTATATATGAAGTTGTATGTGCTGATAATCAGGCCTGCAAGCTGGCAGTAAAATATATAAAATACTGTAGCCTACCTAACAAATCTATTATGTCTTCTTGTATGTCAAAGCAGATATTTGATTAAATATTTTGCAACAGAATAATTCAGGACAAGACAAAATCACCTTCAGGATCTAGGAGGCGTGGGATTCCCAGCTCATTCTCTGCCACAGTAAAGGCTTCCTCCAGGTTCTCACGGTTGCTTCTTCTCTTTACAAGCTCCATGTCCACCAGGTCTGGGCGAATAGCATATATGACAGAGTGGAAGGCCACACCACTCCGCCAGCTAGAACCGAAGTCTTTTACCTCAATCCCCAAGCGGCTTTTAAAAACAACAAAAATAAAAGACTTTAACTGGGAACATCTTTGTAGATGATGTGCAGTTATTTAATGTGTACCTCTGTAATGTAAAAGAAGCATGGCATACTTGGTTGCTGTACACTGCACCCATCGGAGCATGGCTTTCTTAGCGTTGCCCTGGAACTTGATGACTTTTCTCTTCATGGGTGGGCTTTTGGTCTCAGAATTAGCCATGCTATCTACAGAGGATGCACTGTTGGATAGGGCCTGTAGGGCTGGGAGGTTACTCGTCAGCTCTTCAATCTGAAAAAAGCATCAGTAAAGGTGTATGGATGAACAAACTGACCTTTTTACAGCATAAAGATGACATATTATCACTAGGGTTAGCCATAGGGTTTACCTGAAAATACAGTATTATGGTCCACATTAACCCTAAGACAATGGATGGTCTTCCATCAGCAATGTCAGTTGCATTTATATTTACTAACTTGATCTGTAAAAAAAAGAAATAAAAGCAAATTTTTCCAAGCACATAGAGTCATATAACATAGGAATGTCTCTGGAATGTCAATGTCACCATTTACAATCAGGAGCAACAAAAGCAAGCCAGGCAAAAAAAATGAAGCTCTTTAATTGTTTGCTTCAAATTCAACAAGGAATAAAATAAATGTTTTTCCTTTGTGAAGTACCAGTTCAGAAAGCTCTTAATTGATTCTTCTAATAAAATTATACCGGTAGTCAGTTTCCTGTAATGGACTATTTAACATATTCTTTTAAACCAATAAGACTCAAGTGCAGTGTAGATACACTATGTTGTGGAGAACCAAAATGCCTCTGAATTAACAGCTAGGCATGAGCAAACAGCCATGAACAAAAAAGTGAGTTGCAGCTCCAAAACGTACTAACCGGAGATCCTCTGTACACAGACTGATTGGATGCATGGCAGGAAAGAGAGTGCAATAACACATTGGACACTCGAGACACAGACTAAGGGGCAGTTTTACCTACGTTCTCCATATCTATTTTATGATTATTTCAAGCTGCAGCACAATATGAACGTAGTTATATGAGTGGGACAGGTGTAGATTTATCATACCCCTTCTGTTGTTAATGCAGGTTGCCAGGTATAGTCATTACGACTTACTCCTGTGTTAGATACATCGTAATTTATCTTAGGGCTGCAAAAAGATTGATTACCTTCCTGCCCTCCAGGAACTTCAGAGCAGTGCCGATGTTGGACACCCAATGGATTCTCTTCAACTGCCGACCCTGTTCAGATGGCTGTGAATGGAGGGACAGAACAAAAACAAAATGGCTGTAGAATCAAATTTGATCGGTAACTCCATCCAACTGATAGAAATTGCACTCAAGATGGATTAAATTGCAACTCAGGTTACATCCTAAAAACATTATATCGAGTAACATATCGATCTGGTATGATTACGATGAAAAAATATATCATAGTAGCACTTACTAATCTCTGCCCAGAGAGCACCTCCAAAAGAGCCAGCAGTTTCACCCCATCCTTGATGTCCTCAAAAAGGTCATTGATTTCTAAAGGAGGTTTACGCTACAGAAAAGAACACAAAAAAGAATATAGGTAAATAAGATGTGTGGCAGCCTGGGAAAACACCTCATATACAGTATATAGTTCTGAAAACTACAGGTCTTCCTAAACTGAAGTATGTTTCACTTATGCATGTATCACAACTACAAGTAAAGTTTTAGGAATGTATAGTTATGCCAAAAAGCAAACTGACCATCTGAATGCAATGCTGGAGCTGGTATCTGATTACAAACTGAATTAAATAAGCTTATGTCTGTTTCACTATGGCACATAACTATAAATTGGTCACAGCAGTTCAGTCATCATGTGAGGAAATTACACTCAAGCAAGGTATTGCATTTCTTTAGACAGACAGACTACTGACACACTGCTTTTGTTAAACTGGCTCCTTACCAAGCATGATCTCTAAATTAAAATGTAATTCTAAAATAAAAAGCATTTCATTTGGTGAGATCAGCCACAGCGACATCCAACAAGTTTTCACAAACTACCACAGAGATAAGCTAATTGTTAAAGTGACACATTTACTAGCATGGCTTTCCAAAGATCGGCAACATCTTTGCACCCACATTACAAATAGGAACAAATAAACAGCCTTCACTTTTTCAACACTAATTACAAAGAGCCATGCTGTTCATGCTGTGACAGGCTGGACTGGCCAAAATGTGCAAAACTGACACCGGAGGCTACCATATATACAATTCTAAAATTTCCGACATAGTACACCCACAACAGTTTATTTCTAAAATAAATCTACCTTATTTTTTTACACTCATTTTAATCAGACAAGTATTATGATGATTATGCTTAACTCCTTTCCAGTTACTGATTTGTTACAAACAGCTTTTTGCAGTCTGATGAGAATTTAAAACTCTAATAAATAACATACTAATGGAATATTTCTTGTGCCAGTTATTGACAATTTATCAGGGGCACCACTAGGGTTTCTGGGGCCCCTATCTAATATGTACTTTGGGTCCCCAAAGCCCCCCCCCCCTCCCCCAATTATCTTTTTTCATTAAGCATAACAATTATTGCATGTTCGATAAGAGAC
>JAFFST010048279.1:484806-496188 GCA_022414735.1 Noturus placidus | reverse complement strand
TGTGTTTACTTGTGTTGTCCTTGACTATTGTTTAAATTGGTTTGATGTTCCGAAACACTTAAGTGTGACAAACATGCAAAGGAACAGGAAATGAGGAAGGGGGCAAACACTTTTTCACACCACTGTACATCTATTTCCCAAACACAACCTCTGGATATGACGCTGATATGACGCACTCAACTTCTTTGGTCGACCATGGCGAGGCCTGTTCTGAGTGGAACCTGTCCTGTTAAACCGCTGTATGGTCTTGGCCACCGTGCTGCAGCTCAGTGTCAGGGTCTTTCCAATCTTCTTATAGTCTAGGCCATCTTTATGTAGAGCAACAATTCTTTTTGTCAGATCCTCAGAGAATTCTTTGTCATGAGGTGCCATGTTGAACTTCCAGTGACTAGTATGAGGGAGTGTGAGAGCGATAACACCTAATTTAACACACCTGTTCCCCATTCACACCTGAGAGCTTGTAACACTAACAAGTCACATGACCCCAGGGAGGGAAAATGGCTAATTGGGCCCAATTTGGACATTTTCACTTAGGGGCGTACTCACTTTTGTTGCCAGCGGTTTAGACATTAATGTCTGTGTGTTGAGTTATTTTGTAGGGGACAGCAAATTTACACTGTTACACAAGCTGTACACTCACTACTTTACATTGCAGCAAAGTGTCATTTCTCCAGTGTTGTCACATGAAAAGTTATAATCAAATATTTACAAAAAATGTGAGCAGTGTACTCACTTTGGTGAGATACTGTGCAGAGCATGGCACCTTTGTTAAAAGCTTTTTCAAGGTATCAAAAATATTGGAACATGTGACTGACAGGTGTGTCTTGTTGCCCAGGTGTGTCCTGTTAGATTCATTGTTTTAAAAAAAATCTATTTTTGGTTTGAGCCCTAGGTTTCAGCTGTGAAGACAGTATTTGTTGTTTAAAAATGATAAACCATCATGAAGACCAGAGAGCTGTCTATGGGAATAAAGCTGGGAATAAAGTCATTTTGAAGCTGAGAAAAGACAGAAAAATAAATCAGAGCCATTGCACAAGCATTGGGCATAGCCAATACATCAATCTGGAATGTCCTGAAAAGAAAGAAATCACTGGTGTACTAAAAACCAGACATCGAACAGGTCGGCCAAAGAAAGTGACAACAGTTAATGACAGAATCATAGTGAGAGCAGTGTAGAAAGCTGATTTGAGACAATGACGTTTTTTAAAAAGCACTATACAAATTGAATAGAAAAACCAGCTTGGCCTGTGTTATGAGAGCTAGTTGGACTAAGATTTCTCAACAAGGAAGCACGTTTTGCCTTTCGCTAGCCACAGGTGCTGGATCATCTTCTGGGGTTTTTTTAATTATCTTTTTTTTTAATCTATGACTGATGCATTAGTGCAACTTTCTGCCTGTTTGAACATTCGTTCTAATAGATCAATTAACAATTTGTCCACTTCATATAAATCTCCTAATAAACTGTATAGGTTATGCAGTTAATATTTAGTGGTAGGTGAATGTTAACTGGGGCATGAAACATTCCTGTTTTTTCATCATTAGCCTGTGCTAGCAATTGTGATGGAATCAATTTTTTTATATCTAATATGTAAAATACTCACATAATGTACTGTATATACACTTTCTTTAGGTTTGTATATTAATAAGTATAATTTTGTTTTGTGATTTAAACAGTTTTCCCTATATTTTAACTATTAAGCTAGACTAAAACTACACCATGCTACTGGGCTGTGGGAATTTTCTGACCCCAGCTAACACTAAAAATCTGCAGCAATGCCTCTGGGGTTCTTGTTCTGGTGTGTTACTGGTCTCAATTAGCATACAACTTATAAAAATACTTCCAGGATCGCACACAATTAGCTAGTATATTTAGCTATTTTTGTCTGATGAACTGGTCTTAACCCATCAGTAAGACTGTGGGGTTAAAGTATTTAGAAATTCCAGATACAATAATACTACAACAACATATTAGGGTAGAGGGTGGTTCACAAACTGTACATGGCAGAGTATATAAAGATATAAATTTGAGACCTTTTGGATTGTTTATATAATAAAATCGCCAATAGGTGTAGCTACAGAGCAGATGTATCTAACACACTGGGAATTCAATGTAGAATATTCACTCTTATGTGTTTTCCATTCATAAAACAACTACATTAGTGATGATTAAACTCTAAGGTGAATACTAGTGACAATAAACAGCAAAGACAAAATTATACTGAGGAAATTTACTGATGGCTTTTTAGTGTTTTGTAAGTAAATTACAGGTTATATAAAATATCATTGCAAATGCGGTGTCATGTGGGAAACACTAAGAAAGCTAACAAATTGATCTCCCCCAAAGAACAAAAAAGGAAATCTCTCATGTTTTAGCTCATGTTTTAGCTATTACTTTGACAGGTCTTATTTTTCAAGGCCACTTTCTAAACACACTGGAGACAAACCATGGTTGTTCAAAGTTTCTTTAAGTGATGGTGTAGCATGACCATGACCATCTTATTTTCTTTATCTCCAACTTTTCATGTCTAGTCAATTGACCAGTTACAGCAAAGCTGAAATTTTCATTAGAGCAAAAAGGAGGTGTAAATCCATTGTATTGTATTTAGTAAAACAAAGGAAATGATGCAAGAGGAAGCAGCTCTGTTCCTCTGGTCTTCTGTCCCACACAGATAAGCCAAGGATTTGCTAATTTTATAAGTAGGCAGGAAGAATGACGGCAAAGTTTCCGTCTCTGCAAACAAAAAAATTAAGCAGCCTCCCTGAGAAAAAGTGTTTGAGTGCTATCCTTCTCTTGAATTTGACCGCTTGTGATTTGCCTTTCCGTGCATTTGCACCATGGCCGCAAATGAAAACGATGCCGCTTTGGAAATATTAAAAACATTCGATATTGGTAAGTCTGTGTATGTTTGAGAAAAATTTTTACTGAATTCATCTTCAGGTATTAAACAGGAACTGAAATAGCTTCAGTGTCACCGTAATCAATATCTTCTAATCAGGTTCTGTTTTTGGCAACATTCATTTAAAGCTCAATCATGTTTGTTTATTCAGAGGAGTTGATCCTGGCTTTCTGCTTATCAATGCTTATTGGCCTGCTGATTGGAATCCTAATTTTCATCCTCCTAACATGGATCTCCAGACACAGAGTTTCAGTGAGGATTAGCACACGCCCCAATCAATCATCTGGAGCTGCAGGATTACGCAATCTCCAGGGCCAGTTAGGCGTCTACAGGAGTAATGACTTCAATCTAAACAGTGACAGCACAAGCAGAGCCGGGTTAACTCTTCAGAGACAGACATCTGTTGACCCTAATGAACTGCTTGGACGTAGCCCCAGTTTTCAAGCATCCACCTTTCGACCACCGCGGAAAAAGGGCAGTGATGAAAAAGAAGATGAGAATCGAAGAGCTTTGCTTCATGACACCACTGCCACTGACTCTCTGACAGATCCTTATAATATGGCCCAATCAGAATCATTCTGGTTAGGGAAAGGCAGTCTGAGAGGCTTCCTTCCTACACAGACTCCTCCACCTGCATATGACAGTGTTATTCATATCTTTCAATAAACTCACACCTGATTTCATATGCATTGTTATATGCATTGGTGTTATGCTGTGCATGCACATTCATGCTGGTGATTACGGCTATGTTCTATGTTTCTACAGGATGATGTTTATGTTTCTGAAGCATGAGGTTTTCCCCCAACCTTGCTGTGTAGCTCTTTAACCATCGATGTGCCAACTAATGTAGGACTTATCATAATTGTATATATTCTGTTGCATGCAAACCTAATTCAAACATTATGTAAATATGAAAGAATAAAATCATGCAATGACTGCGTGCAAAATGCTTTCAATAGCATAAAATTTCGAATGAATCATAAATAAACTAGTTTAATGAAAACATCCATTTTAGGGGACTTGTACATAAATTTTCTGCTTGAGAAGGATAAATCTCTAAAGGTGTAGGATACATTATGTGCAGATTTCTCAGCTGCAAGTCAGTATGTAGAACAAGCATCATGTCTGACGGATCTTTCCGTGTCCCCGGCTGGGACATCTCATTAGCCTGGATAAGGTAGGACAACCGTGAAAACCCACTTCCCATCAGCAGACTCCCTCTGCCCATTGCAGTGCTAATTCCAACATGCTCCCTCTAGATGGGGTTGCCCGTCACGTGGTCTCTCATACGTCGTTTCGTCAGAGCGCGGGTTGCCTTCACCACATTCTGAAACTCCTCATTCGTCGGGTTGTTGTTTTTTTTTTCATATTCGCTCCAGCGTGCTTTTTTTCCTTCAGCGATTATTTTCGTCCTACCCATGTTTAAACCCCAGATAATTTACTGAGCACTTGGCAACCCGTTAAAGCGCATTGAAAGCGATTTGGAAAAAGGTGAGTTTGCCTGTAAAGGTACCGGGGATTATAACAATATTGTATCTACCGTGATGAAACGCTTATATAGAGATCCTTTTCCCTAGCTGCATTGTTTTACAGAGCGCTCTGTAGAAGAAGTGAAGATCCCGTGTTGGAAATGTAGTCCGATGAAATCGGCCCTGAACGATAGTAGCTGTCGGCCGCAAATGAATCTGAACTTCAAAGCAATCGTTTGCAGCCGTTAATAACCGTTATCTAACACACCGATCAAGTATAACGGGGCTCATTGGTGGGTCGGTGGAAACACAATGCACTCTACAGATACTGAACTGTAGGCCTTACATAGTCGTGTGTTATAAATATAGCATCTCAGAATAGCAGTTGAGGTAGGGCACTCTGTGTAAAAATATATTAAAAAGGGAATGTTTTCGTAGCGTGATATATATGTATATATATGTATATGTATATATATATATATATATATATATATATATATATTAACACGAAAGGGCACATTGGGTATGTCATTAAAATGCAGTGATCATCGCATCCCTGTTGCCATGACGGCTGTGAAGTAGACTGTCCTCATCCTTCATCTGCTCCGCTTCTACACAGCCCGTTTTGTGGCCTTCTATTGAATCAGCGTTAAAAGACCTCAAGTCGACTGATGCCGAATAAAAAAATGGGGATTTTTTTTTATTTTTTTATACAGATGTTCGTGTGTGTGACACGAAACCTTCTGTGAAATAAGAGCTCAGTCTCATAGTGCGAACTTAAGCCTGTTTTTTTTGTTGTTGTTGTTGTTTTCAGGAGAAAATCGTGATATAAATGAGAGAGAGAGAGAGAGAGAGAGAGAGAGAGACCGAGAGACCACACCACAGGTGCCACACGCCTTTGTTCGTCCTCCTCGTTCAATCTTTTTCCCCACAGAAAACCCAGACTGTCGAAGAGAAATCTCATTCAAAGGACTCATTCGCTTGTTTCGAGAGACGATCTGTTCCTTTTTTAATTTTATTTTTATATTATTTTATTTATTTATTTATTTTTTTTTATTATTTTTTATTACAAACAATCAAATCATATGTACAGCTGATGAAATTCACTATGATGGCCTGATATTTCATCACATTAATCAGGAAACCGTCTCTGAGAGTAGAATAAGTATAGACTTCTCAGGTGCTGCAACACGTTTCTTAATCACCAACAAAATGAAAGACTCCATCAAATACGAGATTCGGACTAATAATGTCCAGGGACTATGAAGAGGTGAGTTGATCCCGCTCTCTGCTTACATTTTTCTACATTGTTAACAGATGTTTTTTTTTAAATGATAAATTATCAGTATATTGTATACACACACACACACACACACACACACACATATATCAGTCAGTATGGGTTGGTTGTACCGATGAGGATTAGATTAAACAGAACAGATCTTTAGGTGTAGTTTCGAGCAGGTTTGTAAACCTTTTGCAGTCAGGGACACCTTTAGCTGTAAAATGAATTCAGACCACCTTGGTACAATTTATTTATTTAATCAATTGGGGGCAGAAATGTTTAAATTCTGAACATTATTTTTAGTCTTACTTGTTTGAGCTATTGAGGTTTGTTATTACACTCCTTCAATTCAAAGGACCAGACAAATAAGCTCATAAGAATAAAAAACCCAATAAATATTATAGATTTCATCATAATGGTGTGTGTTTAAATGACAAAAATCATGGACATCTGGTCTGTTTCCCCAGACCCCACTTTGAGAACCCTGGTCATGGAGTATCCCCTGTCCTGCACATTTGACTGTTTTCCCTGATCCATCACATCCACCTCAACTCAGGAAGGCATTTTAATCTGCTCATTAGTTGAATCAGGTGTGTTTGAGCAGGGAAAACTCTCAAATATGCAGGACAGATGGTACTCCAGACCAGGGTTAGGAACCTTTGACATAGAGGGTACAGAATAATGTGCGTATAATATGCTTTACTGTTTATAGGGAGTAGGACACTGTTTTGGACACTAGGTCTGGTTTTTGAGATCAAGACACTTGAATAGATACTTGTTTCTTATCTTTTAACTGAAAACTTGCATAAATGTTCCCATCGGGAAACTTTTTTTATATATGGAAATTTAACTCACACAAGTTAATGAATCTCCGGTAAATTAAGTTTAAATTTAAAAAGGAACATGATCAGAATTAATCTGGTAAATAGCAGCTGTGATTAAATCTTTGATGTTGCAGCAGAACCTACAGTATTTCACAAAAGTGAGTACTCCCCTCACATTTGTGTAAATATTTGATGATAACTTTTCATGTGAAATCACTGAAGAAATGACACTTTTCTACAATGTAAAGTAGTGAGTGTACAGCTTGTGTAACAGTGTAAATTTGCTGTCCCCTCAAAATAACTCAACACACAGCCATTAATGTCTAAACCACTGGCAACAAAAGTGAGTACACCCCTAAGTGAAAATGTCCAAATTGGGCCCAATTAGCCATTTTCCCTCCCCGGGGTCATGTGACTTGTTAGTGTTACAAGCTCTCAGGTGTGAATGGAGAGAAGGCGTGTTACTGATCACTGGAAGTTCAACATGCCACCTCATAGCAAAGAACTTTCTGAGGATCTGAAAAGAAGAATTGTTGCTCTACATAAAGATGGCCTAGGCCAGGGGTCCCCAACCTTCGGGCCACAGACCGGTACCGGTCCGTGGGTCATTTGGCCGAACAGAAAGATTAAATAACTCACATTATTTCCGTTTTATATATTTTCTGAGTAAAAAATTATCGGATTCTCTCTATTACATCCGTCTATGATTCACTCTTGACGCATGTCTCGGTCACGTGATACGTTACTGCAAGGGGGTAAAGCTAAAAAAGTTGTGATTTCACATTGGATTCACGTTTATTATTATATTTTTAAAAATACCCCAGTTTTTATGCTGGTTGAATCATTTTATTTTGTTGTACATATCCGCCACACCTTAAAGGGCGGTCTGTGAAAATATTAAACCGGTCCGTGGTGCAAAAAATGTTGGGGACCGCTGCCCTAGGCTATAAGAAGATTACCAAGACCCTGACACTGAGCTGCAGCATGGTGGCCAAGACCATACAGTGGTTTAACAGGACAGGTTCCAGTCAGAACAGGCCTCGCCAGTGGCAACCTGTGAAGCTCTGGTGAACTCCATGCCCAAGAGGGTTAAGGCAGTGCTGGAAAATAATGGTGGCCACACAAAATATTGACAGTTTGGGCCCAATTTGGACATTTTCAGTTATGGGTGTACTCACTTTTGATGTCAGCGGTTTAGACATTTGAGGGGACAGCAAATTTACACTGTTACACAAGCTATACACTCACTACTTTACATTGTAGAAAAGTGTCATTTCTTCAGTGTTGTCACATGAAAAGTTATAATCAAATATTTACAAAAATGTGAGGGGTGTACTCAATTTTGTGAGATACTGTATATTAAATGTTGATGATAGGCAACACAATTTTCCTCTTTCCTTTCCTTTATAGTCTGGCAATTCAGTAGGGATGTTGGCGGCAGTGGAACATGGTCCTGTCCTCTGCAGTGACTCCAACATCCTCTGCCTCTCATGGAAAGGAAGGGTTCCCAAAAGTGAGAAGGAAAAGCCGGTGTGCAGGAGACGCTACTATGAGGAAGGATGGCTGGCCACCGGAAATGCAAGGGGTGTTGTTGGAGTGACTTTCACTTCCAGTCACTGCAGGAGGGACAGGAATACTCCACAGAGAATTAATTTCAATTTAAGAGGCCACAATAGTGAGGTTTGCATTTCATATTTACCTTTGACAAATCTGCCTCATTATATTTTGCAAAGTAATGTATTGGTAATTTAACAGTGATATATTTTAGAACATAAATATGAATAACTAGCTATTACATAAAGGCCATAGAATGTCATGTATATACACCATCTATACACCCTTGTTAAAGTTTCAGGTTATTATCATACACCTGTTATTATCAGGTTGTTATTGCAGGTTATTATCATACACGTGTAATCAATGAAGTAATTCTGATTAACCCCCAATAACGATCAGCTGTTTCTGTAGGATCTTCTTGGTTTTAGCCGACTGCAGATCATGGTCCCCAAAGATTTTATAAGGCATGTACAAGAACTCCTTGTCAAAAGAGATCGAGCAGGAAAAGTGTGAAAAAACATCTAACACATTAGATGTACCATGGAACACTGTGAAGGTCAGCAAGTCGATTGATTCCTCCAAAATTGACGAAATGACAAGATGAAAACTTATCAGGGAGACTGCCCAGAGACCTACAGCAACAATAAATGATCTGCATGAATATCTGGAATTTCATGTCACTCACTGTATGTGACAACACCCTCTCATATTATTTTCATGTCTGGGCTATGGGCTAGGGTGGCGATTTAGGCCACCTAAATCAGCCCAAGCCATGTGACAAAATGTGTTAACTTTTCGGACATAATTCTAAAAGATATGTTTTGCACAGACAGCCTATTACCCAAAGAATGCCATACCCGCTGTGAAACACTGTGGTGGTGGCATCATGCTACGGGGCTGCTTCTGTTTAGCTGGGACACCAGTCAGGATAGATGGAATTGTGGATAGCTCCAAATACCAGTCTGTTTTGGCAAAAAACCTGCAGACTTCTGTTAGACACCTGAAGATAAAGACTCATTTCACCTTCCAGAATGTTAATGACCCAGAGCACAAATACAAGTCAATAAAGTAATGGCTTCAGAAGAAGATGATCAACATTATGGAATGGCTGAGTCAGAGACCGATCTAAACCCTATTGAAAACTTGTAGAATGACTTGAAGAGGGCTGTACACAGGAGATCCCCTAACAAGTTGATGGATCTAGAGCATTTTGCAAGGAAGTGTAGAATAAAATTGCCCAAGATGTGCTAGTTTGGTAGACTATTACTCAAAAAGACTATCGTAAGAAAAAGGTGCTTTAACATTAGTATTAGTTAAGGAGTGTGAAACTTTTCCCCGCTTAAAATATTACCGTATGGTTTCACTTGAATTTTGTTGGTTGCTATTTGATATTGCTCATATGGTGGCTCAGTGGTTAAAGGCCCTGGGTTATTGATCAGAAGGTCAGGAGTTCAAGCCCCAGCAATGCCAAGCTACCACTGTTGGGCCCTTGGGTTCATTTGTATAAATGAGATAAATGTAACTTCTTCTGAAACTCAATTAATAGATCTTGTATAGTAGCACTACTTGTATTGTTCTCTGCTTGATACAGCGCTTTTTTTGTATTTTTCTCATTTGTAAGTCGTAATTGTAAATGTAGATGTAAGTCGCTCTGGACAAGGGTGTCTGCCAAAAATGCCATAAATGTAAATGTTAAAAGTGTAAAAAAAATTTGTCATGATTCATCTTGGTTTCATTTTTACGTCACAAAAAACTGCCATTTTAACAGGGGTGTGTAGACTTTTTATATCCACTGTATGTAGTCAGGAATTTCATTAAAACAATCTGAGCACTAACTGTGTCTACACAGGTTGTCCTTGTCCGCTGGAATGAGCCGTTTCAAAAGCTTGCTACGTGTGACATGGAAGGGGGGATATTTGTTTGGATACAGTATGAGGGGCGATGGTCTGTGGAGCTGGTTAATGATCGGGGAGCTCAGGTACTGTATTAGATCACAATCCTGCTCTTCGTGTCAGTTTAAACACCATGATTACATGGCAGTGACAATTGTATATACTATAAAATGTCACAAAAAAAGGAATTTTGTTGTTTTGTCACTCTGGGCATTCATAAGTTTGGAATGTATTAATGTTTTGGTGTGTCTGTAGGTAAGTGACTTTACCTGGTCCCATGATGGAACACAGGCCCTGATTGCCTACAGAGATGGCTTCGTCTTGGTGGGCTCAGTCAGTGGGCAGAGACACTGGTCATCTGAGATCAACCTTGAGAGCCAAATCACCTGTGGAATATGGACCCCTGATGACCAACAGGTAATCCATTACAGATAATACATGACATGTGTGAATCAATTTGGTACCTGTTTGGTGTTGCAGATGATGATGTTGATGATGATACATCACTGTATGTACACAGGTGTTGTTTGGAACAGCAGATGGGCAAGTAATTGTAATGGACTGTCATGGTCGGATGCTTGCTCATGTTCTACTCCATGAGTCAGATGGCATTGTGGGCATGTCTTGGAACTGCCCTGACTTTCTGGTGGAAGACAGTACTGAAAGTGATACAGACTCTGATGACAATGGCCCAAGTCAAGGTAACAGTCTGCCATATTACAATGATTACAAAATACATTGCATTCCATCAGTATTTTTGCTGATATTCATAACTGATCTGCCTCGTGGATTTTATATTTCACTGATCACTCTGAATCTGTCTTTGAAGCACGTAATATGAAGCCCATTCTCACAGTAAGCTTCATATCTGGAGACATAAGTCTAATGAACAACTATGATGACCTTTCCCCTAACATTATCCACTCAGGACTAAAAGGTAAGAGACCATGCTATGTCACATTTTATTGTAATTTGTGTGAACATTGGTCCCCGCTTGCTAAAATTGCTATATTTCTGTTCTACAGATGTGGAGGTGCAGTGGTGCTCTCAGGGAGACTTGTTAGCTGTAGCTGGAATGGAGCGACATGGGTTGCCTTCTGACTCAGCCTGTTCCTCCATGATGAGAAATGCTCTAGTCAAGTTCTACAATGTTCAAGGAGAACATATATATACTTTAGAAACACCTGCACAGGTCAACTTTCAGTCATTTATCACTGAACATTCTATATACTGATTAATTAACAAACTCTGATTTTATATATATACAGTGCCTTGCGAAAGTATTCGGCCTCCTTGAACTGTTCGACCTTTTGCCACATTTCAGGCCTCAAACATAAAGATATAAAACTGTAATTTTTTGTGAAGAATCAACAACAGGTGGGACACAGTCATGAAGTGGAACCAAATTTATTGGATATTTCAAACTTTTTCAACAAATAAAAAACTGAAAAATTGGGC